>JAYXIM010050163.1:0-71742 GCA_037575425.1 Anastrepha fraterculus | reverse complement strand
AAGTAGCCGCTGCGAGTCAAGAAGAAGCGGCTGAGATGGAATTTGTGTATTTGTAGGCATGTAGACAAGGTGAGTAAGCATGGGAAAAGCTTACGCTTAGGCTCAATAATGCATATATACATATAAGTCCACTTGATTTAGGTTAAACTTGACTAGAAAAAGGGATGATCAACTATTTTGTAAGATATCGAATTGGAAAAAATTAAAATAAAATGATATCTAAGTGGGCAAAAGTTTCTTATATTATTTAAAATATATTTTATTCGTTCAGGGAAATTAGACTTGAATGCTAAATTATTTTTGCTGACGGTGTTGGCTGTTTTTCTCCATACAAAAAAATGTCGAGCATTCGTTATATTGCAAAAATGCACAAGACCGATTTTTCAGCTACTCGAAACTTAATAAGTCTATAAGTCAATGGGATAACTTAGCCGTGCCATAAGTTCCGTTACAAGTTAACTCCGTTATAGATATGAAATTATAATCATTTTTTTTAATGAAGTTAGCTTCATTTAATCACGTAAGTATTAAACAATTTTTTGACGTGATAACGTGTTATGTAGCCGGCTGCACGCACCAAAAAATGCGACGTAATCTTGCTCATGCGTCGTTACCTTGCTTGAACTGCAAGCGAGAGCGCGGAACGAACGACAAAGAGGCACAATCGGCCCCCGCGTTCGGCAACGTTCGACATCTGGCTCTCTCCTACTTGAGTGAGCATATATATGTATGTATATGTATGTATATGCGCATTTGTATATAAATTCACATATTTGTATTTGCATATGCTTTCTTCCTGTGTGCATGGTAATGAACCATTTCTCTGTTGAGAACAGGACAATGATAGGAAAAGTTTCAATTCAAAGAGAGTGTTTGGAGTGTAATGTGTCTTGAAAAAGTCAAATCCATGATGTTGCCTCTTAGAGTTGTTGACTTATTAATGTATGATGCAGAATCGAAATTGAACATGTCTTTGATGAATTTGATAAATGTTTCGTCATTTTTTCACGTTTGTAAATGTAACTTGATCAATTCCATTGCGATTCCATTTACCTCCTTCCATCCATACAAAATATCTATCCAACAAATACAATTAAATTTTCTTTTGAAAAATGTAACCATTCCATCAGTATTTTCTTATGACGTTGTCACGTTAAACTATCGTCAGTAAACCAACTTTACAGACGACCTCTTTTTTTAGTTTTCATTTGAAATGGTTACCATTTGATTTTTCACAAGCCTGCAAACCTTTAGGCCATGCAACTATTGCAGCACGCGCGGTTATAGATATTGACCCCTGACACTCTCCAAATTTCTGTGAGATCATCGAGAGGCCATGTTCTCCAATTCTGACCAGAAACTATAGTTCAATGGATTCAGATCTGGACTCCCAGACTGCAAATCTTCTGCTGCTATCCAGGAACCCAGGAATATTTGTTTTTTAGCCACTGTTGGACGGTTTTTGCCATATGGTTTGGAGCGGAATCTTGCTGAATGATTCAAGCACTCCATTGAAGAGAATATTGCTCAACTGCTTCACCACGCCTTCTAAGACATCCACCTGCTTCACTTTTGTAATCTCTTTTTCACAGCAATGAAGAGAAGAAGTTTTAGCATAGATTTTGTCATATTACATATTAAAAACTTCTTCAACAGTGGACATTTTCTCATCTGTCGTGTCTAATTTTCTTCAAGCGCGTTTTCAAAAGATGACCAGTTCAACGACCGAAGGCTTTCATGTAGAGATCGTCTCTATTTTGTCTTGACATGGAACTGGTTGGCATTCATTTTCCTGGATATGATTTTCTGCTATCTACGAGGATTTCAGCAATTTTTTTCTCGAATGACTTTTATGGCTACACTGGTTCGAATCATTGGAGGACGAACACTTCTTTTTCTCTCTGTCACTTCAGACGTTTGGGAAAAACGCTTGATCGTGCGCTAAACAAACATTCTCGAAATATTAAGTTTTTTCAGTAATTCCTAAACTTCACTTACATATTTAGCAGACATCTGTAATGCAATCACAGCAATGCGATTTTCCTTAGCTCCCCACTCTATTGTTAACAAGCGAAATTTGCCACGAAACTGAGTATAATTTATGAGTAGATAATGCAAGCAAAAGTAACGGATTTTTTTTCTGGGAATTTTTTCTCATTATATTCATTGTAAAATTTGTCACAGAACTTATAGACTAAGTAAAACTGCATAACTGAAATTTTTCCATATTTGAAATTTTAGATGAAAATTGGTGGATTTTTTTTAATTTGCTCAACGCTTAAAACCTGGATTTATATGGTTTTTGTTGTAAAATAGATTGTATTTTTCTAACAAAATTATTAAAATTCAGTAAGAAGCAAATTAGTTGTCCAAACTTGTCAATAAGTCCTAGTTTTATTTGATATTTTGCTCAGTGTACACTGACTATCTGACTATCTCAGCCTAGTCAAAGTTTTTATCCAGTCAATGTTCAAATATTTACACCCATCGATTTTAAACAGAAATATTACACTCTCTGCATTTTTTTAATTTTTTCAACGCACCAGTAATTCTCAATGTACCCACACTGCACCTACAATTTTTCAGAACTTAAAAGCTATGCAGCACTGTCTCCTTCTCGTTTCTTGTACGTTATATTTACTTCCATGTATATCGCACCCTAAATACAAAAGGGTCACAACTCAAAATGTATCTTCTGCTCAAATATGAACGAGACGTTATCAATAAAACGGTCCGCGGATGACATATGGCAAAAATAAATTTTTTGTTTTTTGGTAGGAATGTTATAAGCTTACATAGCAAATTTCAGCGTGATATGTCACATAGTTTGTTTTCTGTGCTACTGTAAACAAGTCAAGCTCGAGTGTGGAAAATTTTGAGTTGTGCCCCTTTTGTATTTAGGGTGCGATATATGGGATTGAATGTGAAACAAACAAGTTTTATACAAGAAACAAATATAAATGTTAAGCGACAAGGAGTCTAATATTAATGTTGAGTGTTATAAGTATATTGCACTTTACCTAAAAAACCTGATATTTCTGAACTAAACTCAATACTTTTTATTTTTCTTCATGGGATTTCAGAGTTCCCTAGAAACTATTAAGATCTTGCAATTAAACTTATTGATCTACCAAAGGCAGCGTACTCTCCTCTCTTTTTACCTCTTTTCAAAGTATCAGTTCTCTTGATCTGAGAAACAGCTTTCCTAATAAATTGATTTGTTGGAAACATATATATATATATATACGAGTATAGATATATATGTAATTGGCGCGTACACCCTTTTTGGGTGTT
Organism: Anastrepha fraterculus; assembly: GCA_037575425.1. Lineage (NCBI taxonomy): Eukaryota > Metazoa > Arthropoda > Insecta > Diptera > Tephritidae > Anastrepha > Anastrepha fraterculus. The sequence continues at coordinate 68,448 of JAYXIM010050163.1, read as the reverse complement.
CGGCCGAGCTCCTCCTCCTATTTGTGGTGTGCGTCTTGATGTTGTTCCACAAGTGGAGGGACCTACAGTTTCAAGTCGACACCGAACGGCAGATATTTTTTATGACGAGCTTTTTCATAGCAGAAATACACTCGGAGGTTTGCCATTGCCTGCCAAGGGACGACCGCTACTAGAAAAAACTTTTTCTTTATTTTGATGTTTCACCGAGATTAGAACTTACGTTCTCTCTGATTTCCGAAATGGTAGTCACGCACGAACCCATTCGGCTACGGCGATCGGCGGTCAGATTATTTTCCAAGCCACGGTTAGACCCCAGAGACCACAATGCAGGTCGACCGTTGCAGGCTGCTGATTATTACAGAGATATGGTACACTACAACCTCTCAAAAGCTTTCCAGCAGATCCGTAAAATATAATAGGATGGATTACCATAGTGTATAACCTGGTGATGAATTGCGATTGCGCACCACATTTTTTCCGAACATTTTCATTGTAATTGACTTCCTTAGTATTTTTTCTACACCGGCGGTTCCAAATCCTGAAATTTTGCTACAGCGGAATGGCATTTGGGCATTAACTTCAAATGCTTTACTACTTTGGGTATGATATCGAATGAACAACTGACAAAAGGTAGCGAGGAATTAAAGTCAGAGTCTGAAGTGGCAATCAAGTTGTTCTAAAGGTCTGTGGAACTGCTGAATAGTCAAAAAATGTATGTTGGGGCCAAACTCCGTTGCAAGGATTAATGAGCTTCAATTTATATAGGCGATGGGATGCTGTATAAATTGAATTGTGAAATTGTGTTCAAGGATAAGAACTGGCTGATGAAATGGTGAATCGCGGTTTGGTGAAGCGTTTTATTGGGCCGAAGCCAATTTTAGAATCTTGTAAAGCGCGAACAATCAGATACATCAAGATTTTCATGGATAAAGCTTACGATAACCAGCAAAATAAGCAAGTGTGTCCTAAAAACGGGGGGAGGAAGGATGATAGCAAAACTCTTTCTCAAACAGAGGAATGGTAAGTTATGTGCGCTGATGAAACTAATTAAGGGGCATAACCCATGGAGCCAACATATGGTCACCATAGTCATCGCAGAGGGTTCTCTCTGTACATCTTGATTATAGTATGAATACATTACAGATTAATTTTTCTACCGCTGTCCGTATATTGCCATATTTATATAACATATTTCTATATTGAATGTATAGAGAGTAAACGAGCTTAATTGTCTTTCACGCGAGAACCGCCTAAAATACGTAAAAGAGGCTAGGAGGGTTGCAAAAGAGTAATGAATTTATTAACAACTTCTTCAACCGTGGACATTTTCTCATCTGTGAAAATAATATTTTCATGGCCGTCTTTCACCCATTTATTTCACCCCACCTGTCTTTCCCTAACCTTTAAATCCTCTTTCTTGCTTTTAACTGCAATAGGTAATATTGCCTGAGTGCTTGCGAGAGTTCCGACCAGTTCCCTTACAGGTCGTTATAGAATCCCGCTGGTCACTTTAATACCCAACACACACAAGACTTTCGTAAATGGCTTCCTTAGCTTTCTTTACAGACGAGCCGTATTTGCAAAAATAAGGCTAAGCAAACATTTGAACAATTTTGTTTTTATTTACTACTTAGTTTGATGATTTCTAATACACCTAGTTACTTTGTTTCCCTTTTCCTAAACATTTTGTTTCTTTAATCTCCTTTTTTGCATTCCATTAAAAAGTCTCTCCTTTCTTAACACTGCTCTGATAGGTTTCATATTTTTCATCGCCTTATTACTTGTGCTGGCAACCTGCTGTCGAAGCGTTGGTCTGAAAATAGCTTTACTCTTGAGTCAGTTCATTGAAGTTTAATGAATGGCGTTAAAGCAGCTTAGAGTGCAACATACCAGCCAGGCAGCTAGTCGACAAGGAAGGCAAGAAGGGATAGTCTCGTTCCACGTGTACGAAACGACGCCATTGAATATTTCTCAAGTTACTCCTGCGTATTTTTCGTTTAGTATGGTAGGTAGGTTGGTATTAAGTGTCGGTGGTTAAGCACTTGCCGGCACAATCAACATTTCCAACATAAAAGCGCTAACACTAGCGCTGGCTGGCGCCAAGCTGAGTGGAGCAGTGAGAAAATCGTTTCATCATAGCTGATTCATGCAAAATCTTAGTTAATTCACTCACTGATTTAAAGGTAGTTATTGATGGAGTTTTAGCAGCAGCAACACTTTATTAGCACAATCACTGAGTGATTGCAAATCTTATGGCGTAGTAATTAAGTTGTATTCTTTGCGATTGCTCATTTTGTTAGTATTACTTGGTTATAAAAGAAGCAGAAAAGGAAAAAAACTCCACGCGGGCAGGACAAACACACCATTGAGCTTCGGACAGGGACACAGATCTTCGCACTCATTGACTTCGCCACTCACTCACCCCACTGGTGACGAGCTTACTCACATATGCACTTGCTCATTCGCTCACTGGTCCTCTGGTCCTTTGCTCCCTTTATTTAATCAGATATCATTTGTACTGGCAATTTAACTTTAATAATGCCCTTTATCGCCTCAGCATCAGCTTATAGGGTAGTAAAGTTAATGTAGCGTTGGCGATAGCAATAACAACAACTACAAATTACATACTACAAATAACATCGACATCGGCCTCGGCATCGGCATCGTCAACAACGTCAAGAGCAGCAATAGCAAATCAGCAACTAAGTTGCATAGTAGTTAGCAATATTGGCTTTTTATGCTGTGCTTGTGCAACAAAATACTGCTAATCGACAAGTCAACACATTGAATGCACACATGCACATATGCTCACACATATACTAAATACATATAAATGAACATAATTGCGGGACAATGCAATATATCTATTTATTAAGTGTCTGCTGTTATGCTGCTTGTAAACAACAACAGCATCATATTGTTGCACAAATAACGAAGGAGTACAGTGCTGACTCAAAGTCTTTATACGATATTTTTAGTACTATTTATGAAATTTTTTTATAATTTTTCTTTTTTCCTATAAAATTTATTTCTATAAAGTAATATTTTTATAAATTTTTTTTGAAAAAAATTTTGAATAATTTTATCTGAAAAAAAACTGTTGTTTGGACTTACATTTAGTGAGTAGAAAATGTAAATTAAAAAATTATATGTAAATTTATTGCACTAATTCCGTAGATTGAGTACTGAACAATGTCTGGGGGTATCAATTAAAAAAAATAAACATAAGTAAAATTATTGAACATAAATAGTCTCAATAAGTGCGCAGTATTGTTACGGAACACAATTTTTTTTGCAAATTAAAAAAAAAAAATTGAACATTAAAAAAAAAATTTGACACTTTTTGAAATTTTTTTATTTTTTTTATTTTAATAAGATACTAACGCAAAAATGCGAAAAAAATGTTTATTCAATTCCATGTAATAATGTTTGGCCAATATTTAAAAACAATGCACCTGTTCCTATTTATAATTCTTTTGTAAAATTTTGATCAATTGGTCCGGAAAAACGGCTTGATGGATCGATTTAAACATTGACAAGGTTATTAGTGGAATATTAAACTGTAAAAATCCCTGGAAACATGAGTCCCCGTATTAATATTTGTAAGTGAGCGATAGATTTTCTGAAAAACCGTAAAAAGGCGTTTTTTGTGTTCACTTCAAACTAACGTTAAGGGTAAAATAAAAATATTTTCTCAAAAAATTAAATTAGGATCTTTTAAGAAATTTATTCTACTTTCCAAAACCATTGTCCGATATATTGTGGGGTTATTAGTTGCTGAGATATCAATGATCAAAGATAAAATGGTCTTTTTTCGAAAAATGCGGATATCTCAGAGAGAAATGATCGTATGATCGTAGCGAAAATTCAAAAAAAGCAACTGAAGCTGAATAATCAAGCCAGTTGACTGGGTGGCTAGTTTTAGTCGAAAAATTGTGCCAAGCGTGCAAACAAAAAACAAAAAAAAAGGAAAAAGTTTCGAAAATTTTTGTGCCGCTCTTTAACTGACGATCACAAAGTAACCGTTAAATAAAAATTTGCTCAAAGATGTTAAAACTAGAAATTTAAAGCTTCAAAATGCTTTTTGTCACAACTCCTTGCGACTATTAGTCACCGAGATACAGCTTTTCAAAAATCATTAAGAAATTTAGGAAATTTTACTGTTCCCTTAAGTTTTGTGAGAAGTGTATTTTTCGATAAATTTTACTTTTAAATTTTTATACTTATTTTTAATTTTTTGGATTTATCAAATCCTTTTTCTATAAGTTTTATTTTTAATTGTTATAAAATTTTTTTGTAATTATTTTCTATTTTCTTTAACATTTCTTTGTAAACTTTTGGCCTTTTTGTAAATATTGAAACACATTTTATATACCTTATTTTTTAATTTTCCACAAATTTCATTTAACATTTTATGGAACTTGTAATTTTTTTTTATAAACTTTTCTCTTTCTATAAATTTTTTATTGTTATTGGTTTTGATCATTATTTTGAAATATAATGTTTTTTACTTTCTTTAAAATTTTTTTAATTTTTATGAACTGTTTTTTTATAATTTATTCTGATGAAACTTGTTTTTACTGTTTTTGAATTTTATACATTTTTCTCCCTCTTCATTTATTGTTATTGTTTTTGTGCCTTATTTTGAAGTATAATATTTTTTTTCTTTAAATTTTTTTTTAATTTTTATGAACCGTTTTTTTTTTTAATTTATTCTTTATTTTTATAAATTTTATTTTTAATATTATATATTTTTTTATTAATTAAATGTAAATGAATGAATGCATTTTTTATAGATATTTTTTAATTTTCCATAAATTTAATTTTCAGTTTTTATGCGATTTGTTCATAACATTGTTTTAATTGTAAACTGTTTTCTAATTTTAACTTATTGAAACCTCTTTCTATAAATTTTTTATTAGTGTTTTTGATGTTTGCTCTTAATTAACTAATTTTTAATATTTTTTTTTGTTTATTTTTTTAATCATTTTTTAATTTCTTTGAATTAGATTTTGAGTTTTGGAAACTTCTTAAAGCCTCCTTTTCATGCATTCAAAGTGAAAAGCCTTATATTTAGATATGTAGTGACCTTTATTTGATCTTCGTTTTTGTCCAGTTTTCAATAGTGAATAGCTTAAATCCTGCTTTTCCTTTGCCTCCCTAAGGAGTATTGAGTTGGAGCTGTCTTTTCGTAATCTCTACAGGAATCGTAGGTAAGATTAAGTTACATAGTGGCCCACAAGGATAGGAAAGTTAGCTTGGACGGGAACTAAGTTTTCTCATTGTATTACCCTTACAAGTGGTAAAAGGAAGCATGACAATGAAATAGAAAATCGGATAACTATTCGGAGTTATTTTAACCCATTTGTGCTGATTACGAAACTCGACAAGTACGTGATATCCGCCGGCTTAGCAATGAAGAGAGAGCCGCAATGTCAAACGGAAGCATATCAGCTGAAGAGAAGGTGCTGAAATGATTATACTGCTACTTTCAGACAACTCCCGCAAAAGAGACGCCAAATAAAATAAAATCTTACCACATGGATGACTGGCTGGCAATGAATGTGCAAGACATCCACAACAATCAAGAGCTGAAGCGTATTTAAAGTAAAAGTTACCACCCCACTTGCGACCTTACAAATTACTTTGTTTGCCCATGCAGACACAGACACAGGTACAGACCAGCGGTAGTAAAGGATCTGTATCCCAAGATCTCCGTGCAGTTAGTTCACCAGTCCTGCAGTTCTCTTGCATTAGCCAGAAGGCAAGGTACCCATAAGGACTTAATATCAGAGTATTCGGAAGCGGTCGAAAGGGAAGTTAGACATTCCTGGTTAGTTTCAATCACGCAAGTAGCAAGCTGAGGGCCTTTGTTCCTACTTATTAGTCGGAATGAATATTTACTTCCTTGACAGTTGTTACAAAGTGAGCCCCAATTAATTGCTTATTTGATAGCAGCTACCTCCCTAGTAGTTCGGTAACCTGAGCTTAAGCTTTGGAGAAGTAAATCGATCAGAACAGCTTTATAAGAAACCTTATTTATATCTGCAGATACAATATGAACGACCAATGCAATTTCTGCATCCTTCTGGACCGTAGGCATTAGAGTTCGTGTCTAACCGAATCCCAGCTAACGCGAATATTTCTGCTCCCGACATTAGGTCGGATTGAACAGTCTACTTCAAAAGCCTGCGTTTCGAGTTTGCACTCGGAGATTTATCTGGTTTATAAAAGTCATTGAACTGGCGTATGACGTGAGAATTAAGGATATATTGAATAGAATAAAGATAAGTGAGATATAGAAAGGCAGCATTGGCCAAATTTCAACAAACAGTTTGGAGTGTTTTATTCCGGCCACCTCTTTGACTGAAGAAAACCTTTCAAAAGTAAGCGCCAGAGAAATGACAGCAGACATTGGTGTTTGGCTTTCAATAGTGTAGAGATTGAGTGGAGTAGAATTGGTGCAGTCGATGCAACATTGTATTTTTGTTGACGGTTTTCTTTGATTTGGCTACTTTTATTCAGCCCAAAATCTTTTCACCAACCGCATTTGTTTTTTCTGTTTCCACGACTCCATTTACAACTTGACGGAAGTGTTTTAAAACGATGTTAGAGATTTGGCAAAAAGTACTGATGGCAATTTCAAAATCGCCATTTTGAAAGGAGTTTGGCGATTAGAAGAGATTTCGAAACATATGTACAGGTAGTCGGGAAGGTTGTTTTGAAGTGATTAAAATAAATACTAATGAACTCTTCACGGGTACTCTCTGAGCAGCAGTTAAAACCCGTATAAGTAGATTTGGTTATATCGACCGAAAGGCATGTTCGACTTTTTTTGTTTTCTAAGTTGTCGTTAGTCACATGTTAAGCACGATCCCGATCTTATTTACAAAGCATTTCAGTCTACTTTGTCTTTGCTTTTGTTTGCCTTAAGGGGCTGAAACTTTGAAGCCGTTTTCTTCTGTTAACTTCTTCTCCATAGTGTATTCCCTTACACACACATGAACACGTAATTCTCTGCATATGTGTGTACTGTATTTCTCAGAAACAGATAAGTGGCTTTGTACATACTCGTATTACTAAATATATGTACATAGGTATGTGAGTATACAGTTGTTTCCTGTGGATAAATATTAATTACCGTAAATTACTCATAGCTTAATAACAGGCTAATGTCAATTGGTAGAGCAAATAATGTCAATATATTTAGATAGTTAAACAGCAATGTGCCGACAGCCTTACGGACGAGAGTACAAAGTCAACCAATAGACATCGATTTTGAAGACTGCATAGAAATAAAATCTTTATAAATGGATGTTTATTGCTTGTTCAGATGGCAGATTTGCTGGCAGAGATGCACTCAAATATAAAAAAAAATATTCTGTGATTCTATAGATTCTATTATAGTATAGATAGAAATCTTATCTCTACGTCACAATATGCCTACACGAAAGGGAAAGCGATAGAGACAGCTCTAAATAACCTTATTTACACGGCAGAGAATTCACTGCACAAACAGGAATTTACTTTAGCCGTTTTCCTTGATATTGATATTTCCTAATGAAAATCTCTTCTAGACTGGAATGGTTCGAAGGAGATCCAACACCCAACACACCCGTTAAGATCTACACGGACGGATCTAAAATGGACACCGGGTTAGGATCAGGGTTATTTTGCGAAGATCTTTCTATTAGTGAATCCTTTAAACTACCGGATCACTGTAGCGTTTTTCAAGCGGAAATAAACGCTATTCATGAAGCCCTACGAGCCCTGGATGCATTCCAAACAACATCAAGGAGTGTCTTACGTTGTGGCCAATCTCTAAATGAGATGGCCAAACAATATCGTATAATCTTATGTTAGCTTCCAGGCCACAGAGATATACCAGGGAACTGTAGGGCTGACCAACTTGCAAGAGAAGGTACCTGTATACCAAGCTCAAATAATTTTATGGGGGTACCACTCGTAACTTGTAAGCTTCTTGATGTGGACGCACTAATCAATTCTGTAAATCAAAGATGTACCATTAGTACCTTTTACGCTTTGTCAAAAGCTGAGGATGGTTTAATATGGAGAGGGAGAGAACGGACCCATTTCGTGGTCTAAGTGGCATCGTTGTTTCTATGTGCGATGCGCCTGCCAAACCTAACCTAACCCAGGGGTGGAAAAGTACAATAATGTCCTGTGTCAAAGTTTTAAACTTAGCAGCGAAACTATTTTCTATGGAGCCTAAAAATTTTAAATGTCTTCCTTGTATTGATATTCGAAGCAGGTGCAATATCTTCTGCATAACTTACTGTGTTTCTGTTTCAGGTATAAGTCATTTGGTGCAAATTTGAGCAAAGAGCCAAAATTACTCACAATGTTTGCGCAAGTTTGTATGCCTCGGCGCTCATTGGGTAAAAAAGTGAAAGGATATGTCGCTAATGTTAAATGTGGAGCCTCTTAAAGCTTTTACTTCTGACTCCTTATCTGTGTCCATACCTTCGTTTTTAGGCAATCTTAAGAATAAAAAACTTTCGACTTTTCTGGCCTTTGCTGTTAAATCAGAATCACACGATTTATATGCTAACTTAGCACTTAGAGATATGAAATACATCAGTGATGATTTTTCTGTCTACGCTATTACTTTGACTATATACTTACATATATACTTTGACTATTACTACTTTTCGTGCCGGAGGGCGTCTTCTTAACCTAAATACGGGACCTTGCATTTTCGTTCCGCGAGAGAGAAAAAAGCTATAACGTTGAGGAAAACGAGAGTGAGAGCTATACCTTATTTATTATATATCTTAGATACACTTTAGGCTATTTTTCCTGAGTTTTTCCTTGTGGTTGCTAATTTCTAGTGAGACATTGCACTGTCTACTTTTTGGCGCTTGTTTGTTGGTGCAAACTTGTAGGAAATATATTTTTGGTGCCTACTTTTTGGCGTTATATTTCCTTGATGCCTACTGTTTGAGACGTTTTTTGGTCCCAATGTTTTTTCGCTTTTTTTTTGTGCCTAATTTTTGAAGCTTATTTCCGTTCCCTGGCTAGTGCTTGTGCATACAATAAAGTGCTATCCATTCCGGCGTCGAATTTATTGGTATTGCCTTGCGGTAATTTGTGCCGTTGCTGCGGTTCTGGAATCGCTGCGTTTGTGCGGGTGATATACGCTCGGAGTAGTGCGCATTTTTGCCACGGTTTGTGTCCGGCGTTTACCTATATCGGTCGACCCTTCTCCGTTTTTTGTAAATTTTGTCTATTTGTATTCTCTGCAAATGTTGTGAATTTATTTAGATATATATAAAGAATATCTCTCTCTCTCTCTCATTCTCTCTCGGGTCTCTCCCTCGTTTTTTGTCTGCCTTGAAAGTTTCACTTCTGTTATGTGTACTACGCTACACGCACTGTTTTTTGTTGATTTTGTAGAATAAAATATACTTAAAAAAATTGTTTTGAAAAATAATAATTTAGTTTTGTAATTTTTGAATTTTCTTTTATTGATAAAAAGCACCCCCATCTGATTAGTTCTATATTATTTTTCCACTAATAGCTGAGATTATGCTCAGTACTCTCTGAAAATGGCTTGGTGGCATTCCCATAAATTTTCGAGTGATAATCAAATACGTGCAGCAAACCAATGAAATATTAGTGCGAAATAAGCTCTACCGATACGTTTTTTAAATTACGAAAAATAAGTTTTTTGCCAAATTTTTAGCAAAAAGTTTAATTTTTTCCCAAAAATCACGTCAAATCAAATTAAAAAACTAAAAAAAAAAATAGAAATGGTAATGTCCAAAATACTAAGATGATTTAACAAGGAATCGCTTCAATAACAAAACTTTCTGCGACATCTTCGCCGGTCGTGGTTCCCCCACTTTTCTCTCAGTGATTTCGACAGAATCGCTGCGAGTGCGACGTACCACTTGTGGAATTTATTCGTCTATTATTTGTGTAATGTCTTCTTCTTCTTCTTGCGTGATCAAGTATTCAAGAAGAAGAAGAAGACATTACATCTCCCTCTTACGAAACTGCACCAATGTGACGTCACGCACTCTCGGATGGGCGCAATCCTGTCCCTATCATTCTTGGGTTTGGCCATCAGCTATGGTCAAAAACAAAATTTTGAAAATAACTTCAGCTGCCATTTCACCAAAGAATCGGCAGCGAAATTCTGCCAGCTCATTTCACACGTATTCTTACGCTCTCCCAATCAGTCATTGTTTAGGCAGAAGCAAAGCAAAATGAGCTATGCCTGTGTTGATTTTTTCCACTTATCACCAACAGAGTCTCAGTTTTGTAGTAAATAAATCGCTGTAACATCCCCTGTTACGTCAGCCAATCAGCTGGTTCTTTCCAATTCGCTGCGAACCGGATAACGGTCTGATCTTGGCCACACCTCTACAAATATTTTCACCATGATGGATAACGATGAACAAAATATTTACTTCGTTTGGATCGATTTGTATATTTTCCGATTTTTTCTTTTGCTGTTTTTAGTGCCATAATCATAGACGTATAAGAGATGGACCCGAATTCACCTTTCGATTCGATTGAATTCACCTCCCATGTTTTAAGTGAGTTCTGGAGAAGCTGAAGTAAATTTTATTCTAAAGCTAAAGAGCCAGTATTGTCTTATAGATGTATCGAAACTTCCCAGTCGACCGCTCACAACCATTTTGCTGAGCAGTAATAGTTAGCCATGATTTTTTCCTTTCCAATTCCATCAAGCATCCAGCCTTATATACCTTAGCATCACTTTGTTAGTGCTTGTATGATTTGGTTTTCATTTTCTGTTAACATAACCTCTAAACATAGCCCGATTTCATGTGTTCAGCAGTGTTTTGAGTTTGGAAAATCGAGATATTAAATTTATCACTGCTACTTCTTCATGAAACACCCCAAAGTCGGCCCCTGGCGGTCCTACGCATTTGACGGTATTTCTCAATATTTTTCTTAACTTCGTTGACTTATTTAGTTATTGGTCAACAGGGACCAAGTTCATCTTCATCTTTTGCCAAACGAAAGGTTAACATCAAAATTTTATGAACAAAAATTAGCAAATTATGTACCCGTTTTGCCACTCACCGCACTTTTCACAAAGTATTGTCCGATTCTATTTTCAGTTTACAAAGATTCACCTAGCAAAAGCAATGTAGTGTTTCCTGATGCTCGAGTTTAAAACCATTTAATGAAATTTTTTATTTAATATTTTAGATTACACATGAAAGCACCAGAATGGTTTTGGTGGACTGAGTATACCATATAAAGGAAATTGCCAATATAAATGTAAATAAAAATGGTGGAACTGAAACCTATCTAAGTCTAGGAATGGGACATATATGTATGTATGTACATATACATATTATCTTTTTTTTATCCTGGGTGGAACATAGGCTCTCAATAAATAGATAACTTGATTTGTGTAAAGCTAGAAATTTTATTTCCCTCCAGGAGTGGCCTGCGCTTCTGCTGCAGCTTGTCATCTCCAACTGTTGGCTGGCCTCCTACGCCTACGGATCCCTTGCAACAAACGACTGCAGGACGCAGGCCGTCAGGTTTCACGATTCACAACCATTTAGTACTACCAAGTTCACATTGGCCTCAAAAATCATTAACTTCATACGTCTGGATATGTGCGTCGATCTCATGGTGTATGTCTATACTCCACAAGGAGTTAAAGGAAAGCATACACATATATACATATACATACATATATCTAAAGGAGTGCCGGTAAAGTGGATAGCTTGCGTTTCGGTCGTATTGATGCACATTAGCTTTATATTGGCGATGTTGATCTTCAGGCCAGGCTGCGTTACAAAATCAAATGTATCTTCGCATGCTGGTCATACTGGTTTCTAATTTGCTATTAAAAATACTTAGATTTAAGTACAGATCAGAGAATTTTTTAAACGAAGGGGAAGGAACGCAAATAAATTACACCGTCCAGTATATTTTCTACAGAAAATATATTATATGATCTTTAAAGTAAATCATGAGCGAACCATTTTTGAGCGAACTATTTATTTTACTTCTTTTCAAAAATATTATTCTGTTGTTGTTGTATTTCTAAGTCATTAGTAATAAACAAAAAATAATTAATATATATTAGCAAATTTTATAACTGAATAAAGATACATGAATAAATTTGTGTATTCAAATACTTAACAAGCGATGTGTGCGAAGATAATTTCATAAACTTTAATACACAAATACTGCGATTTGTTTTCGTTTTCCTTCTTCTTTCCCAAAGCTTATGAATAGTCAATGAATGTACCGGTTTTAAACAATTTTATTCAACTGTACTTGTAGAAAGAAGCAAAAAAGGGCAACTCAAAGAATATAAATATATGAGTTAATTTTTTTTAATCAATTATGCGAGTTACATATCTTTCTATAGCATTTCTTTTGTAAAATTTTTGGTCTGTGTGCACATATGGCTATATGTGTTTGATCAAGATAGGCATGGAATGATTTGAGAAAAATTTGTTGCCAACTCAAAAGATCTGCTTTATTGTAATTTGATCGATTCACCGATTGACTTGGAAGATACAGAATAAAAAACCACACACCAACTATCGAATAGCTACCAAAATATCAATTTGTAGCAATTTAGAATCTCACAGCATGAGTTCCAATAAGTCAATGGCTTCCTTGTCGACGTAATGTAAAAACAAAATAAAAGTGTGGCGGCAAAGAAAACAATAATAGCAAAAAAATAGCATGAGACAAGAAAGCTTAGTGAAGCGAGAAGAGAAATACAACACGAACGTGGACAGAAATCATACTGTAGAATTTCAAATGCTGATGAGCATTGCCATGTTAAGTATCCGAGTTTTTGGGGCATTGTCGTCAATTCCTGACATCATAAAACTAACCTACACCATGAAACTCATCCTAATAAGTTGGCGAAATAAAAGATCTTTCAAAAGACGCCTCTAGATGTTGTTTTAACTCCAGAGGAATTCTTCGTCATTTTGGCGACGGTCGATAGCAGTTTACATTTTATTCGCGGATGATAGATTACCAGGTTTGCTATTTAGTTGTGGTGAAAAAAAGAATGGTGAGGGGAAGTTTGGCTCACTTGGGAATTCGGCAGCCGAATTCTGTACGATCATTTCACACGCTCGCGTAATCAGTCGTTGTTCAGACGGCAACGAAGTGTCATTGGTTGATCTTTTTCGTATATGAACAATACAATCTCAGATTTTTTGTAAACACAACGCAAGTGACATCAGCCAATCAGCTGCTTCTATCGAATTCTCTCAGAGCCGAATAACGGTATGTTAAAGAGCTCACCTTTGAAATCTTTTCACTATGCATTTTATTATTCTGAATTTTTTATTATTATTATTTTTTATTATTTTATTATGAATAAATTTAGAAATTTCTGGCTGAAGTCCATGACATTATTGTATCGGATAAAGATGATGGTGCAATGAACGAACATGAGTCTTACTTGTAAGAACTAAGCGAAGATGAAAATTTTTCTCAAGACTTTTCTTCAGACAAAGGCGATATCCCGTCGCATGTTTTGCGTGAAAGGTCTAATATAATCGGATTTTCGAAAACTGCTTTACGAGGAAAAAACCAATGATGCAGCTCAGATAAAACAAATAAAAACTAAGGAAATTAAAGCTTTGATTGGTATGTCCTAACAGCTGCCATGAGTTATTTGGTCACATGTGCAGAGTTATTTGGTCCGCCCTACTCTGGAACTAAATATCTTTCCGCAGTGACTCAAATCATATTCAAATTTCTAGTATCCGGCTTACGATTTGATGATAAAGCAGTACGCAAATAACTACAAATTTGTTCTAATGAGGAAGGTATGGGAAATGTTTATTCCGAAATATGGTGATAATTATACACCTCGTTTCTATAAGGCTGTATATGGAGAAGTGGCAACTAATAAAAAAATGAAAAAATGCGCGACTTTTCTGGCATCCAAACGGCAAATGACTAAATCTTCATGTGCCAAATGTCATAAAAGCTTGTTTGGAGAACATAAAATTGATATCTGTGCCCAAAATGTACCTCCAGAATTAAATGTGAAATTTAATTTTATTAGTGTTACTTTTTCATAAAATTTTCTCAGAGGCCAAACTTAGTTTGAACCAAAAACAAAACAAAAAAAATAATAATATAATTTTACAGTTTAATATCATCAAATTATTGTCAAATTTAAAATTTAAAGTTTAAGTTTTTACGGCAGCCGAAGTAGCCGAATGAGTTGGTGAGTTACTATCATTTCATATCACAAAATGAAGAAAAGGTTTTTCTAATAGGTTTCGCACCTCGGCAGGCAATGGCAAACCTCCGAGTGTATTTCTGCCATTAAAAAGCTCCTCAAAAAAGTTGTCTGCCGTTCGGAGTCGGTTTAAAATTGTAGGTCTCTCCATTTGTGGAACAACATTAAGACGGAAACCCCAAATAGGAGGAGGACCTCCAAGAAGAGAAGATTGATGGGAATTAAGGCGGCGCACTGCCTCGTCTAGTTGACAAACCTGGACATGTACAAAGAAAGTGTTCAACAGTCTCTATCTCTGAGAGGTCCCCACAACTTCTGCAATGGGGGTTAAATGGTAACCCTAGCTTTCCCGCGTGTGACCGGAAAAACACAGCTACGAGTTTGGAAATTGAATGGCGAGGAGTCCAAAGGACTTTCTGAGTCCTCCGTATATCGTATTGGGGCCAAAGGGTTTTCGAATTAGCACATGAAAAAATGGAGCTCCATCTTTTCTGCGCTCTCCTGAGAAGAATTTATGTAGTTCCTCTTTAACAACTATCAGGGAGATGCCGATAACCGGGTAGGAGGTTTCTGAGGTCAATTCCGTCTCCTTCCTGGTAAGCTCATCAGCAATTCCATTCCCCTCTATTTTCCTATGTCCATGGAACCCAGATCTGGGAAGAAACCCAGAATGAGCCGTGTTCGCCAATATGATGTGAAACGGCCATAAATTGAAACAGAGAACTTTTCCTTCGAGTCTTCAATTCAACTTCAAAACGTCGTGCATACGTAAGCTGGTTAGTGAGTGGGCGTTGTACCTCATAAACTTGTATCAGTATTATGGTTTTTTTTTTCATTGGAGGGCAAAAGAATTTATAAAATAACATTTAAGTAAAAGTGTTATGCAGGAATGGTTATTCGTGCTTATTGTCCACCATACATTTTTGAAGAAAGCTGCTGAAGTGTTAATCATTGGCCACGTATAAATTGTCGTCGTTCTAGTTACTTCAGAATTGACTATCGTGGGAAGACAATACGGCTTGCTGCTATACCCTTTACAGTACTGCCCAAAAGACTGCTCGCTGCATGTTAGAAGGGGTTGAGCGGTTATAAATAGTACACGAGTACGTGTGTATGTACTCGTAGGTAAATGCAGTAAATGCATGACTTTCAGCTGAAGTCTCCACTCCATTCCGAGTATTCTCTCTCTATGTACAACACCATGCTTTGCATAACCCAAGCACTTCATAAGCCTCTGTCACTGCTTATCCTGCTATCTTATTTGCCTCTTGAAGTGGTTTTTGTTGCAAAGTTTTTAAATTCCATTCGAGCAATAAACTTCACTGAATCAGTAAAATATTTCAAAAACACTGTTATTTTCCAAGCAGCAAAAATTAAATAGCAGTGTCATGGTTACAAGCAACCTCAAATATTCTGTCAGCGAAAGACTAAGAAGAAAGAGACAAACCAGAAAAAAGATACAAACAATTTCACAGCATAATACTGTTAGGTGCTTGAGTTTGCAAATTTTCTAGCTGAAGCTGAAAACAGGTGCTGCTTGAAATTTGCATAAACGCACTTGAAGCGCGTGTGAATTAATGCTAAACAATGACAGTGCGGCACAAACAAATACAGCAGCAACAATGAACAACAAAAAACCAAAAACAACGAAAAGAAAAAAATATGTAGAAAAAACGAAAGGACTTGGTAGCTAAAACTAGCATCAGGCAGAATAGGAAGCGGCAACATAAAATATACTATTAAGCGAAATAGTTAGCAGCAAGTGACATGGCGTGGAATTTTCGTTAGACAGGTAAGGAATTTTAAAATTCATAGCCATTTGCCCACATTAGGGAGGCACAAATTGTTTGGTGGTCTGCCATTTGGCATATATCAATTCGCAAGATCTCACTTAAAATTATAACTAAAATCCCTTTTTCATTTCTTTTTATATTTTTTGTTACATATTATAAATAATTTGCTTAAATCCAGCCGAAAAATTAAAATTCACAACTGCGGAAGAAAAAATCAGATTTACAAAGTTCAATTTTTCTGTTTGCTCCTTTGAACAATAAAACTTATATAAAATTAAAAACTGTGGACACTTGGAAACACTTAAGGTGCAGTTGTTGGAATTCATTTCAAATTGTACAGAAACCCGGTTTACTGTGCATGGAAAAGAGGTCAGTCGTAAGATGGAATTTTGCTACCTCGGGAGTAAAATAACACCAGCAGGTGGAACGATTGATGACAACGCACACCGTATCAACAAAGCTCGTGCAGGGTTTTCCCAGTTGTGCAACATACGGGATCTAAACTCTATACCAGTTAAAACTAAGCTACGAATTTTTAATTCCAACGTGAAAGCGGTGTTGCTATATGGCTGCGAATATGGTGGCCTCGTGTTATTTCAAATCAGGCCTTTGCTTAATTCGACCAAAGAAGTCTCAATCGAGCTCATCATCAAACGCAGACAATTTTACCGGATACGCAAAAATGCCGGCGAAGTATGCAGGGCTCCTCTATGGTGGAATCCGCAAGGAGTTGGTAAGGATTTAGTGTGGAAGACCAACACCAAAGACCTCCTGAGGACACATGGTGACTACGAATTTATCAAACTCAAATACAACTCGGAATTATTTTAAAAAACTTGTTCACAATCGAAATGACGTCAATCCTTTTGTTGCGTAGGGCCGCTACAACCGGATAAAGGTTATCATATATTGAGCTAAGCTCATAAAAATTAATACTTAGGAGTTCTTGGGTCGCTGATAACAAATACGATATACATTTTTTCAAATTCAAAATGGTGTATCTAATATGGCGTATGTAAAATCTAAAAAGTTACGTTTAGATGATCAAACTGAACACTCTGAGAAAACCGACTAATTAAAAAGTCATGTAGGCCTGTGTTGTTATTCGAATTAATACCTAGATTTTCAGCCTTTTGTCATACCGCAGTGGAGCTTAAAATTACCCTATCCTCTGTAAAACCAATTTTAGTTGGTGCAAGAGTAGCTATCTTCTCAGACAGTCAAGCAGCTATTAAGGCCTTAGACTCCAACTACATTTCATCCAAACTGGTCCTACAGTGTAGAGAGGAGCTGAAACTGCTCAGCCATTGGCTTGAAATTACCCTGATATGGGTTCCCGGTCATAGGAACATACGAGGCAATGAGATAGCGGATGAGCTAGCAAGAAAGGGCTCAACACTAGACATAACAGAGGCGGTGGCAGTTTCCACCCCACTGAACACACTAAAAGCATTTATTGCTTCACACTATCATGCTTTAGCCGAAAGAAGATGGAAGCAAATACCTACATGTATCACAACAAAAAACACATGGCAGTCATATAAAATCCAAAGGACGAATGACCTGTTAGGATGCTCTCGGCCAAACATTTCACGGATCACTGCAACCCTTACAGGACATTGGAAAGTAGGGGATCATGCAGCTAGACTCAATCTACCCTATCTGTAGAAGCTGTCAAGCGGAAGGGGCGAAGGAAAGTCTGTTCCACTATTTATGTGAATGTCCGGGACTAGCCAGGGCACGACTCCGGTCCTTCGGTAAGCCTTTCCTACAGCAAATTAAGGAGATCTCAGTCATCGAGATAAAGGATTTGCTCCTATTCTTGAACCTCACTAAATGGATCTGACTTGGAAACAAAAAAAAAAAAAAAAAAACTTCATCATCATTTCACGAGATAGTGGTATTAAAACGGTGCTGGTCACTAATTAGGAGCATTTCAGCTAAGGAATGTTCAACCACCTCAACAACAACAACAACAACAAAACCAATTTTGGGTGTCAACTAATTTCGTAAGGCTCTGTGCCTTGAGTAGATATAAATTGTCAAACAATAATCGCATACAACTTTTTATTAAACAAAAGTTTACAGAATTTAGAAGGGTATCCCTGATATCGGTGTAAGAAGAAAATGTATCACTACGAGCTAGCTCGTCCTCTTTATACAAGTATTACCTTCAGTTGGGATTAACTGAAGGAAGTTGATGCTCGAGAATTTAAGGAGAGCGGCAAGATTAACTCAAATTCAGGCTGGCCTTATTGCCTACTTTAATTTATTATTTGCATAGGGAGGCGCTGATGTAACAAAGTTAAGTGTTCCGAATAAAGAGGACATCCAGCTGTTAATCCACGCAAAGCACGGTCCTCGCACTTTTCCAAATTTTCTTACTTCCCCAGTTTCGAAAAAAAGAACAAAACCTCATTCTTCAACCCCAAAAACTTATCCCCTTCCATCGTTACTCTCGCGTAATAGTTAGCGCGTTATTTGCATTGTGGCTGATAAAACAGTGGCACCAGCAGGAGGAAGCGGGCAACCGCGCTAATAGCGCAGACACACCTAATTAAGCGAAGTCCTCAACCCTCTGTGCCATCCTTCTCGCAGAAAAATGTGAAACACAGATGACGCTCCAAGCAGTAAGAAGGCGTTGTTCCTAAGGCACGACAGGTGGGCATTCCCACTATTAAGCACTGGTAGCGGAAGGCTTATCACCTACCCTATCAGAAATAAAAATAGATTAAAGAAACCAACGCAAGACTGAGTCTTGTCGAAGCCCTATTCAAGGAAAAAAAAAATTTACTTTAATAAAGGGGGGTTAAATTTCAAGGTCCGATGTTGAATGTGAACCACACCTAAGCGTCAACGACACCATTGGACTTCTTTCTTTAAGGTTATTTGAAAGAAATGGTGTATGTTAACGGCATAGAACCTCAATTATGCCTCAGCGTCATCGAAAATTTGGACCATCGAATGGAGGTGTGCGGCGGCCATTTCGCCAATATTTTCTCCTACACGTAATTGAGCCATACCAATATTGTGATAATAAAGAGAAATGATAATAATTTCCTAAAAAGATTGTATTTTATTTAAAATCAACATCGGCCTTTAAAACTTAACCACCCTTTATATAATATAAAAATTTGTAACTGACAAAAAAAAAACACGAAATAATTTTTGAATGACTGCTTCGCTCTGTAGATAATTTATCAAACTTGAAAAAACGTACTCATTTACTTATGTCAGGCCAAACAAATTAGATTAAACGAACTGCCTTACCGAGAAATACTAAATAACTAATATTCAATCGCAAGCCTGCAAAAATGGAATATTCAGAAGAAAAATTGTGTATATACAAACTAAAAACTTTTCGAAGCAACATAAATTTTCATCACGAATGGAATACCCTAATGCATGCATATCTGCATTTGCAACTGCATGCCCAAATTAATTTGTAGCCATTGTGGCACAACTGCGTTTGTACGAGGATGTGACTCTAACTAATGCGGTATGTGGAATTGTACTCTACACACTCACTTATATGAATATATATGGACGTATATACATATATATATATATATGTGCATACACTTGTGGTCACACAATGGGTCACTTCAACTTTTAATAATATTCGTAAAATTTTTCGTGAAACATTTTTTTGTTGAATTTTTTATAAAAATATTATTTACTGTATAACAAAAACATGATGAATTTAAGTTCTATGATTTATAAAAAAATCACAAAAATTAAAAAAAAAAAATTTAATAAATAATCATCACATTTTTCAACTTTTAAGTTGGAATTTATAAGCAACTTCAGTTTAAGGCATTTTCAATTTTCGTATAATAAACGTAAAGTTTGAACACGCTCAAAAACCACATTGATTTTTGACAAATTTTTCCATACGATGTTGAGAATTTTCTTTTGCATAAAAGACCTCTTTCGCATTCAAAAAAAAAAAAATATATTGCCAAAAATGTACGCGATTTTTGAGTGACTAAGAAGTTTTTCCATTTCGTTGTACTAAAATTAGATGCGCTATAAAAATGCATACCTAAAAACTTTCTGACACGCAAAAATATGTCGAGCATTCGTCGCTCAAGACAGCCGCAGGCAAAAAATTGTCAAAAAATACGCGATTTTTGAACAACTTAAAACTTGCACTTCCATCATCATAATCGTCTGGCGATACAACTCTGTACTGAGCTTTAGCCTGCTGAAGAAAATGTCGCCACTTGATTAATTCCTTCTTTTGGTTGATTCCTTCCAGTTTTTTACTTCGAGTTTTCTTATGTCATCCTCCAGTTTGTGAATCTATCCTGATCTTGGTCTACCTTTTTTTTCGTCGCTAATGTTTTAGCATCAATTATTTTTCATTAAACTCTCGTTAGGTCCATCCTCGTGACATAACCTAGCCATCTGATTCCTCGTGCTTTGATGAAGCGCACAATGTTCTCGCCTTTTAACAGATTAGAAGGTCCATTTCAGGTTCCGTCTTATGCGCCATTCACTGTTATTGTCTGTGACTGCTTCGAAGATTTCTCTCCAAATTTTTCTTTCAAATATTTGGAGTTTGGCTTTATCGTTTCCACTTAATGTCCACGACTCTGATTCGTAGCACAAAACTAGTAGGACTACAGATTGATACATCGTAATTTTGCACCGTCTATTAAGTAGCTTTGATTTGAAAAGTTTTGAAAGTGAAAAGTGTGCTCTATTAGCTGCTTATACTCTTTCGATTTTAATGCTTATTGCTGTGTCATAACTTAGTTTAAATCCCAAATGTGTACGAGAAAACTTGCACTGTATTACACTAAAATTCAAAGGGCTATAAAACTGCATACCCAGAAGTTTTCTAAATATTTTTTGAAATTTGAATTTTGTACCAACCCGACTAGAAATTTTGGTAAGGCGGTGATTAGGCCCAAATAAGGCAGACCGCATTCCAAATTTGCGCCTCATAAGGCAGCCAAACTAGGCCCAAGTCACGAAAGGTATCGCCACACAGCTGCCTCACTAGGCGCAGGTTCGAAAAACCGAACTTCGGGAATACTCCGGATGCCCTTCTACAAATCAGTTAGGGATTCCAATTTATGCCTAAGTGAGACACTGCCACAGATTTTCGTGACCACAACCAAATTTGGTATTGTTCTGGCATGCCAATCTTTACCTTGCCTAACGTGGGCCTGGGAAGGTAATAGTGAGGCGTGCCTCAGTAAGGCCTGCCTAATTCGGGCCTAACTAATTCTTCGGCATGCCTCACTGTAATTCTAGTCGGGAAGCTTGGAAGCTTTATAAGTTCTTTGGAAGCTTTATAAGTTCTTTGTTATGTAATAAAAATTAAAAAACGAAACAATTTTGCGCGAAAAAAATATTGAAAATATTTAAAAATATATAAGTGACTTCACTATATGACCACAAGTGTACGTACATACATTTATGTAGGTATGTGTATGCAGATCAGCCATTATGGCACAGGATGTGCTCGTATCTAGGTGAATATCTACTAGGAATCTCTTATATTTGCGCCTCATAAAATCGCTGTACTAAAAATAATAATCAACTTTACTCTGCCACAAGAGTATTTTATTTTTGCTTTTCGCTTGGTACTAACTCCGGCCAAACGATGTTGAAAAGTGTCCATGTCCCAGTGCTAGTGACCGCGTTTAATGTCGTTAAAAGCAGCAAGGCAAAAACATAGCAACAGTAAATGGTGATAGCAAAAAGTGAGCCGCAGAGTAACCGCGACGAAAATGCAGAGTTCCAAACCGAAATACCACGCACACACATACCTACATACATACATATATACGTACAAACATGTGTGTAGTTACAAAAAAATGTTTTTACAACCGTACACATGGCATAAAACGAAACATGCGGCTTGTGTGTGCATGTAGAAACATTAAAAAATTCACACACACACATTCGCACTCAAATATACATATTTAATTAACACAAAAGCGTGGCGAAACGAACAGAAAATTAATCTAAAACACGCGAAGCAAGCACTCAGCCAAACAGCGAACCATCCAAAAAGCAATGAGCGACCAACTAACAGCGTCGAAGCAAAACTTCGACAAACAGACGGACAGACAGATGTACATATATGATAACTGGGATGACTGGCTTGGTTGGCGGAAACGCAGATGGTACACAACAACGGCAGTAAGAGCAACAGCAGCAGCATCGTGCCAATGAAGTAGGTCAATGTCAACATTTTTAAATCAAAGCAGCTTAAATATAGCGCAGACACACATACACGGACACACACGCAGATACACCTGTTCGCAACGCAACTGGTGCACAGCAAGTATATGGAAACATTTAGCGCTCGACGAAAGCCTTTTTTGTGTTGCATACAAACATATGCACCTATGTAAATATGTATCTGCACATGTAGTTAACATCATTAAAACAAGAGTTATGCAATCACTCCGATTTAAAGTTGCTTTACCAGCGCTCTACTGCCGCCACTGGACCAACAACGACGTGGTTGTGTATGCTGCCGGGTTTTCAGCACTCAATTGAGTCACTTGCCGCTGTCACTGCCACTGTCGTTGCTGCCGCATTTTCGGGCTTAAAAATTACCAACCCGAGCGGTGAGCCAACAAAAATTCCAACAAACAAAACCACAGCAACGGCCAAATGCGGGTCAATCAAACAGCTGATCGGCCGCTGCAACCGCAAATGCAGTCATCATGTAGCCAGCCGACCAGCATCAACATTTGACCATGGACAATGCGCTTTAGCCAAGCCAAGCAACTGCAATTGCATTCCATCGCACAGCACAGCACAGCTGCCACACAAAACAGACGCAATCCAAACGAACTTGTTTTTCAAATTTGTTGCTAAATATTGTTAGCATTGTTGTTGCTGTAGAGCTACTTGCACGCCACGCGCTTTAGCAACGGAAATATTGTAATCGTGTATTTGTACGTAATTAGGTATGTATGTCTGCAGCTACATACACACAAATCGGGATGTATGCGTTCATTTGGAAGGCGGTTGAGTTTGCGGGCTCTTTAAGTCGCTGATTTGCTTCTGTACTTATGTGCTTAACTAATGCGCGCCTAGGTGGGAATCTATACATACACACATATATGTATGTAAGTATGTGTGAAGAAACTTAGCCACCACACAATTTACACGATTGTTGTCATAAATATGTAGATGGTACATACATACATACACACTCCATATAGGGTGTTGACCAACCGTTGGTGTTAATCTATATTGCTTAAACATTTTGGCTAATTTTAGATGTGGACACATGAGTGTGTGGTTAAATATTTCGTCAAAAAGAAGAAGAAAATGAGTACATGAGAAATTAAAGTTATATCCACAGTCATAATCATAGTTATTTCAACCATAAACATGCTCAAAAGCATAGTCATAATCTTGGTTACAGCAACAGACGAGGTCATAGACAAAATCACGGGCATCAAAGTCATGCGGTGTTGTAACTTTAGACCTTAAAAACGCTTTTAACACAGCTAACTGGCAGCGTATACTAGAAGATCTAATAAATGAAGGGGCTCCTAGTTATATTATCAGAATAATTGTGAGCTACTTTTCGGAGGGCAAACTGAGGTTTACAACCGAAAAACGCATTGAGGAGTACATTGTAACAGCATGGGTTCTCTAAGGATCATTTTTATGCCCACTACTATGGAACCTCATTTATGACGGTGTACTTAGATTAGCTATGCTTCCTAGAATGAAAGTCATTAGATTCACGGATGTAATAGTGGCAAAACACATCCAAGATATTGAGGGGATAGCCAGCGAGTCGGTAAGTGCCATCACGGTTCGATTGATTTCCATGAACTTAGCATTAGCTGAGCACAAAACTAATGTGATTCTGATAAGCAGCGTAAAGGCAGTAGAATCTGTGAAGGTAAATGTTGAACCAGTAACTATCAGTTCAAACCCCGGCATCGAGTATGCAGTACTCACTGGCAACCACAATGTCAAATAACGATGGCCTAGTCATAGCAAAAGAATACTATACAGCGGTATCGATTTGGGCTGATGCATTAAACATAAATAGCTACGCAAAAACGCTAATAGCTGTCTATCGGTTAAGCGCTTTACGGACTATCTGCGGCTTCCGCACAATTTCTAAAGACGTTTTCTTCATCATTACAGGACTAATCTCGGTAAACATTCTGGCTAAAGAAATGCAGATATTACTTATAAGACTATCCGAATCGGACGGTAGAGCAACACATAAAGAAATTGCAGCTAAACATCGTTCTATCGCCCACAGCCAGGACCAGATTACCTAAGGATTGATGGACGCATAAGCTAATACCCATCCTTACGAAGACGTGGTTAGAAAGAAACAATGAGGGAACAAACTATCACCTTACTCAATTACTTTCAGGGCATGGAGTATTTATAAAATACTTCCGTAGATTTGGCCATGATAGTTCACCAAACTGCACAATCTGCACGGAGAGAGAAGTAGTTGTTGAAAACGTCTTTTTCCATGGTCCACGCTATGCTCCCGAAACGTTTAAAAATTTAAGTAGAGAAAATATTAAGAGTTTTATGCTGAAATCAGTTAATAACTGGAAGCGAATTTGTGCGCATGTAAAACATATTCATAACGATCTAAGGACGCGCGAAGTTTCGTAAGCGTCAACAATAGTTTGGAGTCTTGAGCTAACCAGCCCCGTGAGGTAATAACTTCTTGGCAGTTCCACGGAGAGAGTGGTAGATAGTGCAGAGGTGTTTAGTACGTAGGTGCATACTCCTATGCTGGTATAGCAGTACTCATGAGAATTTCCTTTTCACGGGCGCGATGCCAGAAAAAAAGACATAGTCGCAACCATAGTAATAGTCGTACTTCAATTCATAAGCATTAACTCAGTCTCATAGCCAAAGTCATAATTATAGTCGTAGTTACAGTCACTGTCTTTTTTATATTTATATTCATAATCATAATCATAGTCATTATCACAGTCATATTCATATTTATAGTCGTAACCAAAGACAAAGTTATATTTATAGTCTTAGTCATAATCATAGTTAAATTTATAGTTATAGTCATAATCACAGACATAGTTAAGGTCATAATCACACAGTCATATTCATAGTCATAACCTACATATTATCATAGTAGTCATATCATATTATACGAAGTCATATCGTATTCATATCCATCGTAGTTATATCATATTCATAGACACAATCATAGTTAAAGTCACGGTCAGAATACATATTCATAGTCACAGTCACAATCGTTATCGTAGTCCTAGTTACTATAGTAGTCATATTCACGGTCCTAATTACAGCTATTGTTACAGTCACGCTCATATTTAGGTATAGTGATATTCAAAATCAAAGTCATAATCATTACAATAGTTATAGTCGTAGTCCTGGTCATAGTCATAGTCGTACTAATAGTCATAGTCATATTGACACGCATAAAGATAGTTAAATAATCACAGTCCTAGTGAACTCGCTTTTGTCCCAAGAAATATGAAAGACGGTCATACCTACCCGTCTTACAATACGTTCGCATATAAGTATATATATATATATAATTGGCGCGTACACCCTTTTTGGGTGTTTGGCCGAGCTCCTCTTCCTATTTGTGGTGTGCGTCTTGATGTTGTTCCACTAATGGAGGGACCTACAGTTTCAAGCCGACTCCGAACGGCAGATATTTTTATGAGGAGCTTTTTCATGGCAGAAATACACTCGGAGGTTTGCCATTACCTGCCGAGGGGCGACCGCTATTAGAAACATGTTTTTATTAATTTTGCTTTCACCGAGATTCGAACCAACGACGTCTCTGTGAATTCCGAATGGATTATAAGTAGATTATCTATTTTTTCGTGCTTAACTCCCAATCTGTAATTAAAAAGTGAAAATACCCATACAAAATTTCTTTCCCGAAATCTGTGATTATAAAATAATTTTAGATTATTACCAGACTTTTTGAATAACACCAAGTATTTTCTCGGTCAAAATAAAAACTAAATAAAATGGACGCCGGCAAAGAAAACAGGTTTGTAGACATAATTCTAATACAATTTGTGTTAGGTATTATTAACAATTTGCATTCATATTACAGAAAAAACGTGTGTGCGTGAACGCTTTGCCCTCTTATTACATATTATAAAATGTAATACTGAATTTCGAATACTGCCATCATTTTTTGAAACCTCAGTAAACCTCGTTTACGAATTTCCTCGAACTCTTTATTCCTAGCAGTCAACTGCCCAATATACCACCAAAGCAACCTCTATGACGAAAAACCTTTCAAAGCAGTATTGACATCTTTGTCAATTTTGCAGGTAATCTGTCATATGTGAATGGGAGGAATAATTTTGTGGATTTATTGTTAACTACTGCATATGTGAACGTAGTTTTATGTGCGGAATATGAGATATCTGATGGATAGCGGCGATTAACTGGAGCAAAAAATTAAGGGGACGGATACCTGTAAAATTTCGAAAAAAACTTTTTTTTCATAAAATGTCAATATTATATATTCCTTTAAGAATACGTAAAAAAAATTTTAGAATGTAAATTTAAGTATTTCGTATATTATCCATGGGGGGCCATATAGCGTTTGCTTTTTGAAGCACCTATTTTTTTGAGAATGGTAACACAAATGACATGTCAAATGTGTTCATAATTTACTTAAACGTTTGGCATTTACGAAATGGGACGCTATACGCTTGAACAAAATTGGAAAATATTGAAAACCTATTTCCAAAGTCGTGAGTCTGCTGCTTCTTTTCTGATTTTCACATCGGTGGCTACGTCAATAATTGTCGGATTTGGGGCTCAGAAAATCCACACGTTACTGTAAAGAAGCAAATGCATCCACAACGAGTCACTGTTTGGTGCGGTTTTTAGTCTGGCGGCATCATCGGGCCATTTTTTCCGAAAATGAGCGAGGAGCCGCGGTTACAGTACATGCGTTACCGTGACATGCTCAACGAGTTGTTTCCAAAAATTGAAGAGGATGACATGGGCGACATTTGGTTTCAACAGGACGGTGCAACTTGTCACACTGCCAAAGTGACACTCGAAGCTGGCCGCCTCGGAGCTGTAATTTAAGCCCGTTGGACTATTTTTTGTGGAGAGCCGTTAAGGGAAAATGCTATGCGAACCATCCAGAGACAATTGATGCTTTAAAACACGAAATCGAAGTTGCCATTTATGAAATTGGAGCCCAAACAATCGAAAATGTGCTTAAAAATTGGGTTGATCGAATGGCCTACTGTAAAGCCTGTCGTAGAAGTCATTTGAACGCTATTACTCTTCATTCATAAATGAGAATGTGCAATCTTCAAAATAAAAAAAAAAGTTTGAAAAAATATTGATTAGTGTTTTTTTATAGCCGATTCAAAAAGTAAATTTTACATGGCCCGCCCTATAGATCGTCAACCGTGACGACTCTATTCTTTGCATTCGAGCCCTGGGAGAGGTATAGTTACGTTGTATTCAAACTCTATACGGGTTCTTCTCAAAACTATATTTTTCGAATTGGCGTACACGATAACTCGAAAAGTTATTGACCGATTTCCCTGAAATTTGGCACACAACTTTCTTATGATATTACTTTCTATGTGAATTTACAATTCGAAAAGTTTTCGAAAAAATAATTTTTTCGAAGCAAAAATAGTAGGAAAATTCGCCCCAAAATAAATTTTTTTTAAAGCATTTTATTCCGCGCATTTTTTTATTTCCATTTCTGTTTAATTCATATAGACATTGTGATATTAATAAACAAAAAAAAATTTTTTGTATTCAGGTCACTGACGCCGATGCTACAATGCCCGCCGATTGAAAAGCCCCGCTGCGACCTTCCTGGAAGAATTGAGTGTACATCCGCCATTTTAAATGATTAAAATAAAAAAAAATGTTTATATTATTTTAATGTATAAATAAACTGTATGCCAATTTCGAAAAAAATTTATTCACTTCTTCATTTTCAATAATTTTAATGAAAATCAGGGAAAATATGGTCGTTTACAGATATCTGTCCCCTTAAATAAATTTTGAAATTTATATAAAAACAAATTCACAAAATTAAAAGATGATTGTGCAAATATACAGAAAATTTTTTTATTTATTTGGAGAATTGTTTTTACTTATATTTCAAAATTTTTCTTAATGTGTTAGGGTTAAGAAATAAGTAAACAAAAAATCGAAAATCGTTTTCATATATGCAAGGTGGCGCAAAATTAATAGGAAGATTTTTAATTTTTGCAAATGGTTATATAAAAACAAGAATTATTGATTAATTTTGTGGCACTTGGTACTTGCAGTTTACAAATTTTGCAAAGAAAACTATATTTGTTTAATTTTGTAAATCTAATTTCAGCGAAAAACGAAGCAGGAGCGAAGAACAACACATTTTATTGCCTTTCGTTTTTATTGGCTTGACGGATTTTTCAAATATTAAACATTTTTATGAACTATCTTTATTCTTGGATCCGAAACTGTTATTTGGCGATATTTCGAAAATTAAATAACAGAAAAACAGGTTTCGTGGATTTTCAAACTTAGCGACTGATTTTACATTGGCGGTCAATGGTCTGCTTCTTTCATTTTTGGCATAATATCATGGAGTTTCATATAAAATAATGAACATTTCGTATTTCCATAACCTATCGTTTTTTTCCATAACCTATCATAACAGTTTTATCGCACTAAGGGATTATCGATTTTTTCATTTTGTTGCACTGTGTTTTTTGTAAGCCTATGTTATTAGTTTGTGATGCCAGTCAAGGAATTGCAGCCTTTGAATTCACATATTTATGAGGCAAAGTATTTGGTAATCAGATTATTTATACGTTCAGTACAATAATTGCTTTCCTGGAAATGAATCAGCATAAAACCTTTGGTCAATATAAATATATTTTAGTTTTTTTTTTTTAATATTTATAAAAGGAAAAACTACGAACGAAGCGGTAAACATGGCTATAAAATTATATAGATGTTAACCTGCCAATTAAGAAAAATCTGCATTAAAATCACTTCACCTCCAATCATCTACACGTTTGACACCCTATAAAAGCACACACTGCATCAGTGCTACGTCACTCCAGCTAAGTTGCCATTTTGCCATTTATATTGGAATAAAAACAAAAGCAACAACAACAAAAACAACAAAATAAGACAAACAGCAAGTGTAACGTCTACAACCGCGTACTTGTGGTGCGCTAGCCTCAACATGCAAATGCAATCATCAACACGCAGGAGCTGGCGGGCTGGAGAGAGGAAAACAATTGTGGGCTCAGGAGATAAAAGTGTTGAGTGAAGCATGGGTGGCGTGCAGCGACAACGGAATGTAGGAAGCAAAACTCAAATAATAACAGCTGCTGTGAGAGCTTTAGAGTAGCAGAGAAGCTTAGCGAGCAGTGGCGCAAGACATGTCAAGTCGTCAGAAAACTTGACCATGAAATACCCATAAGTACGAGTAAATACCTGCTTGCAACAATTTGCAATTGCGGTAACTGATGAGAGGCGAACAACAAGCTGACGATGAAGGTGGGGTGGCTACGACACGCTAGCAACATTGCAATTCAAGTAAGTAGTACGTAAGTATCATACATATATATATACTTAAGTGCATGCATATGTATGAGTAAACATATATTTATGCATAAATTTTCTGGTAAGCGGTTGACGTTTGATAACCGACAAAAATTACTAAGTGAGTAAACTGTCTTATTCACGTAACCGCTTGAATGGGTGAATGAGGGGAGGAGTGCGTAGTTGTAAGTAAATGAGTGTGTTAGTGAGTGCCGTCATAATTGTTCAAATGTTGACTAACGGGCTGACGGACTGACTGACTGACGGTATAACTGAGTACACGTGTCAGGTAAAGTGACATGAGCATGTCCTTGTGTGTGTGTATTGTAGTGCATGTGTTTGACGCGCATAAAATCAAACTGCCTTCTCAGTTTTCCATTTTATTATTCAGCTTTACGATTCATCATTCATATTTTCTACTGACATTCGTTGTCGATTAGATTTATCTCAATTCTAATTTGTTGAGACAATAAAGTTTTACTTTATTAACACAAAATCTGATTATTGTTTGAACTTAGGAACAAATTGCAGTTGCTTTCGTTGTTTTTGTCACTCGCAGTTGTTTTTGTTTCCCGGCAGCCACTCGTATTAGTTTTGAATTACTTACTTAAATACCAGCTGGCATTCCAGTTGAATCTCTCTAGCCTTGTATCATTATTCAATGGTAGCAACGATTATTTTGAGAGTCGATTGTGAGCATCTGCGTCAGCATATATGTACAGCACCAGAGTTTACCAGTTAACGAACTAGTTCATAACAGATAACCAATATCTGGCCCAATTCACGACGAAAATCACCATTTTTGGACTAGTTGAACAAGTAACGAAAGCTTCACAAATCATAGTTTCAAAAATTATTTGTTAGGGAAACAAATTGTTACACAAAATTTGTTCTTTTTTTTATATTTTTTATTTGACATAATTTGATTTCATTTCGAAAAATTATATAGTTCATTTTTTTATTTCACTACAACAGTTAGTGAACTAGTCAGCCCATGCATCAGCATTACAACAGTTAATGAATGGAAATAATGAAAAAATATCTAGTCCAATTCATGGCGAAAATCATTAGGTTTGGATTAGTCGAAAAATAACTAAAAATTTATAAATGGACGTTTCAAAAAATTATTTTTGGTGAAATAATATGTGACACAGATAACAATAATCTGGTCCAATTCACGGCGTAAATCACCAGTTTTGGTGGTCATAAATCACAGTTTCTAAAACATTTTTTTTGTGAAGTAAGACGTTAAAAAAATTGTTCTTACTTTTAAATTTTTTATTCGACATAATTTGATTTTATTTTTTAAAATTCTAAAGCTTATTTTTTTTAATTTCACTACACTTGTTAGCGAACTAGTCAGCCCACGCATTTGCATTACATCAGTTCATGAAAAAAATATATCTAGTCCTATTCGTGACGAAAATCACCAGCTTTCAACTAGTCGTAAAGTAACTAAAAATTAATAAACGAAAATTTCAAAAAATATTTTGTAGTGAATTAAGTATTATAATTTTTTTTTTCTTTATATTTCTAATTCGACTTAATTTTATTTTATTCTCAAAATTTACATGGTATATTTTTTAAATTCAATTTAAAAGGAAATGAAAATGGCTCCAAGTAAAAATTATAAGTAAATACACCAAAGAACCAACAAATATAAAAAATAGTATTTCTCTTGCATACAGCTCTAACACCGGCGGACACGGATCTAGCTTCTGAATTTAAAATTTTGGTTTCTTTTAATAGTATTTAATTTTTTTGATCAAAGTTTGCACTTAGAGAAATCAGAATACAGGGAATAAATTACAAAATTTGTTTGAAAATTGTAGTTTTTATTTTAAGAATAATTTTTTTTTAATTGCCTACAATATGAAATTGAAAAAATTAAGCGAATATTCCATCTTAGTTTTTTGGGTTTTCCTATTCGCGTAAAATGGGGAAAGTAAAC
Organism: Anastrepha fraterculus; assembly: GCA_037575425.1. Classification (NCBI taxonomy): domain Eukaryota; kingdom Metazoa; phylum Arthropoda; class Insecta; order Diptera; family Tephritidae; genus Anastrepha; species Anastrepha fraterculus. Next base: position 36,908 of record JAYXIM010050163.1, on the reverse strand, counting down.
GATAAAATGTTAGTTTTTTTTCCTTGTTCACACCACTCGGGAGCATAGGACCTCGACAAGACTCAGTCTTGCGTTGGTTTCGTTAATCTATTTGCTTTCTGGCAAGGTAGGTGATTAGCCTGCCGCTACCAGTCCTAAGTAGTGGGAATGCCCACCTGTCGTTGCTTAGGACCAACGCCTCCTAACTGCTTTGAGCGCCATCTGTGTTTCACATTATTCTACCAGAAGGATCACACAGATGGTTGAAGACTTCGCTAAATTTGCCACTGATGCAATGTGTAACTGTGTGTTTTTCTTTGTTTTTGCTTGTTTTAGCAGCTACAATGCAAACAATGCGCAGACTATTGTGCGGGAGTAAGGATGGAAGGGGATAAGGTTTTGGAGTTGAGGAATGATATTTTTGTTTTGTCACATATACACTTTCAAATCAGCAGTATACTACCTAAAAATAGTATCAGCAGCGACACCTCTTTTACGAGGGTGAAAACTTATTCCCATACCCAATATGTTAATTTTCGGGCTTTTAGCAATAACGAAAAAATACATAAATAAAAAGTTTATTTTTTTTTTAATTTCTTCAGCGATCCAAGCCTATTGCTTATATAAACAGATTTCTGCCGAAAAATGATTTTTGATATGTTCTATTTTAAATGTCAATATTAAAATATTTTTCTCTTCATAATCCTTTTGTGTGTAATTTTTAAAGCTTGGGGCAAGAAACAAAACAAATAAATAAAAACTCGAGTGTTTTTAATTTCTTCAGCTGTGCAAGTCCATTGCGCAGATTTCCTCCGAAAAATAGCAGATATTTTTTATTTAAATATCAGTACTAAGATGCCCTTTTAAGGAAAAAAAATAGATTTTTTGAAATTTCTACAGCGTCCTAAACCACCGCAGATATTCACCGCAACACAGTCATCGTTCATAATCCACATATACTTAATCATAATTCTTTGTATCTTTAATTTAATTTAATAGAAAAACCAGAATAGTATAGAACCATTTTCAATAACTGATGTCGTTTCACAAACAATGACAAGCCTTCGAGAACTTGCTGACTCTAAAACACTGCGTAGCACTAGCCAAAGCACAATTATAAAAAGAAATTCTAAAATGTAAAATTATTTCTCAGAATTTCAAATGGGATAACTAATCTGCTAATACCAATGCCTTTACGTTTTTATGGAATATTCCTCTAATGCAGTACATCGGCGCTCTCCTTGTTATTAATCAAAAGACAATTTTAATGAGTATAAAGCATTAATTCTGTTCTAATCACTGCTGTTAGCTTTTAATGAGTGCTTCATTGGGTAACATTGCCGCATCACAAGTAGATTAATTACTCCAACAGCATTTAATTCATTGCCAGTTTAGAGTTTAGCAAAGTGCTGTCTAAATACTTAATGGCGGACTTGAGCCATTCAACGAGTAATTTACAGTAAACAAATGTTTTTTTGATGATACTGGTATACTTGTTGTTGTACGAGAATAACTGCAGCTGATACCTGCTTTATAGCTTTAGTGGGTAATTATTGTTAGCAACCATAAATTTCACTGACTGAGGTCTCGTTTACGAGGTAGGTGAAAGGGGGCTTAGGAGTCGGGGTCGGCGAGGTGAGAGTACGTATTTATACTTAGCAGGGAAAGAAAACAGATTTTTATTATTATTATTATATTTTTTTGTTTTTTTTTTTTGTTTTTTGTTTTGTTTGTTGTGATGCGAACTCAAGTTCAGTGTGATTGGAAAGAGTCTGTCTTAAAGGCGATAAAATGAAGCTCATTGAAAATTGCAGGTCAGCGGGTGAATTGAAAAAGTATTAAAATAAATCTGAAGTGTACAATAATATGAAATAATCTATGCAAGCATTAAAATAGCTGTTAATAAATTGTTTTCACAATTGCAATTAGTATCATAGAATCAAGTGTAATAAAAATTTCAATATGTATATATACATTTCATTATGAACTTCAGGCATTCGAATATTAATAGCGGATGCATTGATACTTGGATTTGTAGAAAACAAGGCTCTGAAATTTATCAGACTTGTTCTGTAACTTACATGGTAACTGGTTATTTTAGTGTAACTACGGAACTACAGGGTGGTGTGTCGCTAAGTGGAAGATGCATGAATATTTTTCAGTGATTTTTTTACTGATTTGTTAGTGTAACTCTTGACTTATTATGTAAAATAATTCCACGTGCTCTGATGAAGAAAGAGCCAGAGGTCAGCCACTCGCACGGTATTTTCCAGTGTGGGTTAAATAAGGTACAAACTTCATTTAGCTAATGTTTTATGGGTGACGCAAACTTAGCCATCCAATTCTGTTTTTCAATCAATTTTTTACTAAATATTTAATATTTGAAAAAAGTACTTTGACTGATGGAAATCTTTATTATGAGTGATGAAAACCTTTATTTTGACTGTTATGCACTTCACTGCTTATCTGTTTGTATACTACTGCTGTCTAGTTCACAAATGTCAAATATGATTAACGTACTATGCCATTTGCAAAAATTATAAATCTTTCAACAGGGTGATTAACTTTGCGCCACCAATGCAGACGGAGCTGGAATTTGCCAATTATATGTTTTTAAATTCATATCCCTTTCTCAAACAATTTTGGTGTTTTCTCATAAAAGCAGCTGCGCTAATTCTAGCAGCATCAAAGTGAAAAAATGCCTGAATTGTGCTTTACTATCCATGATTCTAAGAAGTTATTCAATATCTAGTTCCAGAGCACCAGAGATGGGTAAAAACAACATTTGAATGCTAGAAGTGAATATGCGAGTATTTCTGTTAAGGACGTATAAACATTTCCACAAATGGAGGAATCTCTAGTTTTGTGGCGCCTCCCAGCGGCGGATGGTTTTTTATGAGCAGTTTTTTTTTTTTCAGGGCAGAAATACACTTGGAGGCTTGCCATTTCCTGCCGCAATTAGCAAATACTTTTTTTCAAACCCGCTTAAAACTGAATGGTAGTCACGCACCAACCCATTCGGCTGCCGAGGTCCTTATATTTAATACTCGAAGAAGTAAGAACTTCCCTTTAAATAAGATTTTAGTCTCGAAAGTTATTGGAGGAATTGAACAGTGAGTGATGAACGGAACGTTTTCTCTTCTCTAACGAACACTAATAAAACACATATACCCTATGATCAAAAAGTACCGGTAATGTTTAACTTAAACGAACCGCGCAGGTGGGAACCGGTCCATATTTTTTTTTTATGTTGGAAGGACACAAATTTGTCACTTTTTAGCGCCATTGGATCATCAGATCATCAGAAATACTGTAAGTCGCAAATGGTCGGAAATGTGGGCAAATAATTCTGGATTTTGCATGATGATAACACGCCATCGCACCGAGCCCAAATAGTGCTGGATTATTTGACCAAACACCAAGTAAATACTATCGTATTCACCTGATATGGCCTAGTGCGACTTCTTTTTGTTTCCCAAGTTGAAGTTACCACTTCGTGGAAGGAGATTTCAGTCGAGAGAAGAGATCAAAGAGAATGCGACGAAGAAGCTGAAGGCCATCCCTTCGCCGGCCTACCAGCGGTGCACGGAGAATTGGGTTAAACGTTGGCACATGTGTGCTGCTTCAGACGGGTCATATTTTGAAGGAGATAAAATAAATTTGCCTGAAATTTAACTCTGTTTTGTTTTATTTAAACATTCACGGTACTTTCTGATCATAGTGTGTGAGCTGAAGTATGATTTTTACAAAATGCTATCTTCGACTACAATTTAGAAAGAGCTTCAAACTAAAAAAACAAAAACAAAAAAAATAAATAATTGGCGCGTACACTTCTGTTAGGTGTTTGGCCGAGCTCCTCCTCGTAGTTGTGGTGTGCGTCTTGATGTTGTTCCACAACTGGAGGGACCTACAGTTTCAAGCCGACTCCGAACGGCAGATATTTTTATGAGGAGCTTTTTCATGGCAGAAATACACTCGGAGGTTTGCCATTGCCTGCCGAGGTGCGACCGCTGTTAGAAAAATGTTTTTATTAATTTTGCTTTCACCGAGATTCGAACTAACGACCTCTCTGTGAATTCCGAATGGTAATCGCGCACCAACCCATTCGGCTACGGCGGCCGCTAAGAGCTTCAAACTATCCGTTAGAAATTACAGCCTCAGCCGTTTTGGGAAGAAGACTTGCAATATTTTACTAAGTATTTAAAAAAAAAATAAATAAAAGAGTTAAAATACATATTGGAGAGAAATATGTACTTAAGTTGCATATATGAAAATTTTGCGAGGAATAATTTTGTAGAACATTTTAAAGCCATTAGCACTGTCAAGAAGAGGTCATATTGGCCCTTTTTTAGATAGTCGGAATAAAATGCTATTTTTAAAGTCACAAGAGGGTAACATATTCTAGAAAATGATTTGCTATAAAATGTTCCTAGGGGTTCTCTCAGACAAAATCGTTGTACAAAAGATCATATTTTTCTCTAATATGTATTTTAACTGTTTTTTTCGTTTATTTTAAAAACTCTTAGGAAAAATATTAAAAATTTTAAGCGGCGAAATTTGACCAAAGAATGCAAAACGACTTTAAGATTTTAGTATATGGACTTACGTATCAAATCATCTGAATAGAGTCTTATGCAAACATTTTTTTGGGTGTTTGGCCTAACTCCTACTCCTATTTGTGGTGTACGGCTTAATGTAATGAAGGGCAAATGTTTTTTATGAGGAGCTTTTTCACAGCAGAAAGGCACTCGAAGATTTGCCATTGCCTGCCGGGGGGCGACCGCTATTAGAAAAAAAGTGTTCTTCATTTTGGTTTTTTACGGAGGTTCAAACCAACGTCATCTCCGAATTCCGAATGGTAGTCACGCACCAGCCCATTCGACTACGGCGGCCGACATTTTAAATGCGATAATAATAATATTTTTTTCTATTTTTCAAATGCGACCTTAGTTATATACCTATGATTACTTATGCCTATATTTTAGAGTTTAAGAAATATATTCAGAGATTTTAGTTTTATATACTACTGTTTCTTTTTGTTAAGTATTTTTAATTTTTTTATTTTAATAATTACTTTCAAAAATACCGGTATTTGTGTTCTTATTTGCGAGTCACAATGTTTTATAATGCAATTTAAAAAATTTATTACTTGAAAATTTGCCTGTGTTAGTAAATAAATGGTTTAACGACATGGTATTTTTAAACGCTCTTAGTTATAGAATTTTTACTCCTATTAGAAAAGGTATGGCTCAAGGTGCATCCCACGATGAATCCCAGGATTACTTTATAAATATCCCCAAATTCTGGGATTTATGGTATTAGTTCAGTTATTGAATTTTTACTCTTTTTAACAAAAGTTATATCCCAAGAAGAATACCGAGACGAATACCCGGATAGGGAAATTAGTTTAATCCCGAATATTCAGAAATTCCATGATCCATGGTACTATTAAATGCTTTTAGTTGTTGAATTTCGGGATGTACTCCGGAAATATTCCATAGTTCCGTGTATTCTTAAGTGCTTTCAGTTATTAATTTTTACTCTTGTTAAACAAGTTATATTCCAAGGTGAATACAGGGAGGGATGCTGAGATCGCGGGATTCCTTTAATTCCAAATATCCCGAAATGTCGGGATTAATGGCATTAGTTCAGTGATTGACATATTACCCCAATTAAAAAAGTTATATCCCAACGAGCGAACCGGGATCGCGGGATTCCTTTTATCTCGAATATCCCGAAATTCTAGGATACATGGCATTGTTAAATGCTTTCAGTTATTGAATTTTTATTCTTTTTAAAAAGTTTATCTCAGGGTGAGTCTAGGGACGAATACCAAGATTGTGGGGTTACTTTAAAAACATCCCGAAATTTCGGGATTTATGGTATTATTAAATGCTTTCAATTATTGAATTTTTATTTTTATTACAAAAGTTATGTCCCAAGGTGGGACACTGTGATGAATCCCGAAACCCCGGGATTACTTTGAAAATATCCCGAAATTCGGGAATCCAATATTTGCGCTAACATTGGCATCTATAGTTTGAACGCTTATATTGAGCACTTTTGAGTGCTCGGTCGGCCCCACTGAAATTTTCCGAAAAACATTTTCGTTAAACATTTTAATACTAAAACGTCCAATTTACAAGGATTCTTACCATTTTCCTTAAAATAATAGTAAAACTGGCGCGTAAAAAACTAAGGTAGAGGATTAAAATACTCCTCTGCTACATAATATTACCAAAAATAATACTATCATAAACGAGTTTATAATAGTAATTTTTTTAATAAAAAACATTTATGTGATTAAAATTTGGAAACGAAAAAAATCTGTGGCGCGGTTGCCTATGACTTTGTTCTACAAAAGTGAAACCCTCCTGAAGTATTTTCGGTACTATTTAATCGTTTCTTTATTTCAATAATGCTATTACATACAGTTATTAAATATTTAATGGAAAATAAATTGAAGCGGTAAATTATTTGGCTTTTTCGCGTGTGTTAAAATAACAAAAACAAATCGAAGTAAAATATCGTATATTCTGCGGTATTTGCAGAGACTCTCTCAAAAAATCTGTATAAACCGCATTACTTCTGGTATAATTTTTTGTACAACATATCTGTGTATATATGTATGTATGTATATATGAACGTAATTTGGCATTAATTTTGTGGTTAGCTCACTTAAAGTCTCTCGTTACCACATTCCATTTCAGTCATTTCGTATCGTTTTATTGAATTTAATATAACTCTTTTCCATTTAAAGCTGTTGAAGTGCTGAATGCGCTTCAATCAATGAAAAAACAGAAAAACACAAAAACATTTTCCTAAACTTACTCTTACCAACCACCCACCCAACCAATACATATTCTCTTCCTCATTCTTAAGCAGCAGCTGCCCCTTTTTCTTGCAATTTTCTCGCACCGAAAAGTTTTATGCATTCGTTTCGTATTTTATTTCATTATTTCAATCGACCAAAGCCATCAACCAACTACCATCAAGGGAAAACTTCTGTTTGATGCTGAATAGTTTTAGTTCTTCGTTTCGGCTATGGTATTTACTTTTGTTATTGTGTTTGTTTCTGTTGTTTTTGCTGTTTCTGTTGTTTTTGTTTTTCATTCATTTTATTTTGTTGTACCTGTGCATATAGTACCGTTATTAAGATTGCCAAAGTAGGGGATTTCTTCAAAATATATTTAAAGATGTGATAGTTAGTTCTGAGGTAAACTGGTTCACTTTTTTTAAGTTTTGAGGATGTCAAATAATTTTTGTTTTAGTTTATTGATTTAAAAAACTTTGTAAACTGTTATGATGTAAGTAGATGGGAAAGTTTATAAAATAATTGGCACATTATTGTGCATTTTGAACTGCACTGATAAAAATTAGTGGATCAATAGCGAACAGTTAATAGCGAACTGGCAGCACAGAAATCACTTTGAGCCTTACAGAGGACAATGCCATCTACTTTTTCGGACTATCGCAAATATGATTGAGAAATAGTAGCATTGCCATATTCTCTGTATTTAGCTACCTTTAGAGAGGTTTCTTAATATGCTGTACTCCGCTCCGCACTCCATATTTTCTCCTACTCCAAAATTACCACAGGGCAGTAAGACAAAGAGCAATTTTTGTGAGCGATATTCATAAAACCACAAAGCCATATTATGTGAACCAGAAACCATAACCTGGTATACAAAAATATTAATTATGCGAACCAAAAACTCTTGCCTAGCGTACAAAAATAATAATTGTGGTAAAAAGGGCAAGTTGACGCATTCACACCAACCAAAAATTTTAATTAGCGAAAACGCGAATCTGTTTGCCTTACTGTTTGCATTTAGGTGTTCAAAATGTAATTAAATGTTTAAAATGACCGTCTCTCAGCCAAATTTCAAAGAGGCTGCTTACAGAGGAAAGGCGGTATTGTAATGGAATGGAATTGCGAATGGCCAGAAATTTTTTTCCAAGCACTCAGACCATATAGCACATTGCACTTAAGGCCAAAAAATATCATTTAGAATAGATTGAGGAACAGGCAAGGTGGTGATTCATTATTGCTCTAGAAATTTCCGAGATTTGTATGAGTTTCAGCAGTTTGTCGTGGTAAAGTGAAAGTAGCTCATCCATTCTCATAACATCATACACGAAAATGTGCCAACTAAGTTTGGCGAAGGCTGGTTAGTGAGAGAGAAACTACTTTGTACTATCACCATCTTCCCAAAAAGTTGTACACAGTGAATGCTCGATGATGTCTATGGTAACCCTATGCTATAGCTATGGCTTGTACGCCTTAGTTAGTCTTATGAGGACTCGTAGCTCACTCCTCCTCTGTGTGAAAAGGAATTTCGCAACCACCCTTTTGCTTTCAATATAACATTGAATAGAATCATATTATTTTTAAAAAGATTTATTTATTAATGTCTGACAAAATTCAGGACAGACATTTAATATTAAAAAGTGTAGCAAAATTAGATTATCAACATAAGAAACCATTAAATTATTAAATATATATACTCATACAAGTTACAATTGAATTTTAACGAAATTAATAACTATGGAACTAGAATAACAAATATATACTAGGTATTATTTTGATTTCTTACATAGAAAGTAATTTTTTAATTGCGTTTGAAATACATGTTTGGCGCTAGAATAGTTTAAGTCCAAAAGGGAGGAGAGATAATTAAGGTCAGACAACGTGCTAACGAGAGGCGCATTGGCACTATATAATGGACAACTAAAGTCAATGCGAAAAATCTTGCAACGGCGGAAATTTCTACAAAGAACATTAAACTGTATTCTTTCTAGAATGACCGGGCAGTCAATTTTGCCTTTAATGAGATCAAAGATAAATGATACTGCCTGAAAAGTCCCCTTATCACTTAATAGAAAGAGACTAATCAACCGACAGCGGGATTCGTATGATGTTTTCGGGTCTGAGAAATTGAGTTAATGTGGTGCGAACCGCGCAAAAATTTTTTGAACCTTCTCCACTCGATTTATATGGACTGCATGATAATGTCTGAAGAGTGTATGGGTCAGTGAAGTGCTATGAGTAACGTCTAACAAAAGCGAGCATAGCAGGAGAATTGGAAACTGCATAATTTAGGTGCATGATAAAATTAAGCTTTGAATCAAAGAAAACCCCTAAATTTTTTCGGACGAAGCAAGATATGTACATATAAATGGTATGATAAGAGGTATTAAGGGGGTTTTGAAGCTATAAAATGATTATTTTATTTACTTTAGTTTCGTTCTCATTATTTTAATTTATTATATTTTATTATAATGTATTTTATTTTATTTTATTCTTTTTATTCAATTTTTTATCTTTCACTTTCATGTAATTTCATTTATTTTATTTCGTGTGGCTCTTTCTTATTTTAATTTTTTTTAATTAAATTTAGTTTTATTTTTTTATATTTAATTTGCATATATTATTTTCATTTAATTTTATTTATTTATCGGGTGTGCAACTAAATAATTTCGTATTTGTTACTAAACTCATATCTATTTATGTAGTCAATATTTTAACAGTGACAGCTAAAATAAAATAAATAATTGGCGCGCACACTTCTGTTAGGTGTTTGGCCGAGCTCCTCCTCCTATTTGTGGTGTGCGTCTCTTGATGTTGTTCCACAAATGGAGGGACCTACAGTTTCAAACCGACTCCGAACGGCAGATATTTTTATGAGGAGCTTTTTCATGGCAGAAATACACTCGGAGGTTCGCCATTGCCTGCCGAGGGGCGACCGCTATTAGAAAAATGTTTTTATTAATTTTCCCTCCACCGAGATTCGATCCAACGACCTCTCTGTGAATTCCGAATGGTAATCACGCACCAACCCATCCGGCTACGGCGGCCGCCGACAGTGACAGCTATTCTATATTAAAACACGCCAAAAAATCAAGTAAATTTGATATGTCACAGTGAATATTAGTAAACACACACATTTTTTTTTATTACAGTGAAAATGTCAAATTACATTCCAACAAAACAGAATTTGCTGGGAGGTTTGCTTTTGTTCTTCAATTTAAAGAAAATTGCAACAAAAGCACATCGCTTATTCTCAGAAGCTTATCCCGAATATGCTCCAGAGGTTAGAGTATGTCCGCAGTGGTTTGCACGATTTAAAAGTGGTGATTTTGGCACAGAAGCCAAAGAGCGATCAGATCCATCAAAAAAGTTCCAAGACGAAGAATTGGAGGCATTACTCGATTAAGATCCATGTCAAACTCAAGAAGAACTTGGAAAAACATTGGAAGTCACTCAACAAGCTATTTCTAAACGTTTAAAAGCAGGCGGATACATTCACAAACAAGGAAATTGGGTGCCACACGAATTGAAGCCGAGAGACGTTGAGAAACGATTTTGCATGTCTGAAATGCTGCTTAATCGCCACAAAAAGACATCGTTTTTGCATCGTATTGTCACTGGCGATGAAAAGTGGATTCATTACGACAACTCAAAGCGTAAAAGATCATATGTGGAGCCAGGCCAACCAGCCAAAACGACACCAAAGCCGAATATTTATGGTTTGAAGGTAATGCTCTGGATTTGGTGGGATCAGAAGGGTGTGCTGTACTATGAGCTGTTAAAATCAGACCAGACGAGCAGGGGAGAGCTATACAGGTAACAATTGAAAGCAAGCGTTTGTTTTTTCCATCATGACAATGCTCGGCCACATGTTGCAGTACCGGTTAAAAATTATTTGGAAAATGCCGGATGGGAAATTCTACCTCACTCGCCGTATAGTCCAGACAAGGCTCCTTCTAATTACCACTTGTTTCGGTCGATGCAGAATCACCTTTCTGGAATACGGTTCACCAATGTTGAAGGTATTAAAAAATGGCTTAATGACTTTCTCGGCGCAAAAGTTGAGAAGTTTTTTGGGATTGAATCCATAAATTGCCTGAAAGATGGGAAAAAGTTGTCGCTTCCGGTGGACAATATTTTGAATAAAATTCATTACTCTTTTATACTTAAATAAAGAGGTTTTTTAACAAAAAAATACGAAATTAATTAATTGTACATTCAATGATTTAATTTTTTTGTAATTTTTTTATGATTATTTAGTTTTGTATATTTTATTTTCACATAATTTCATTTATTCTATTTCACCGGCTTATTTTAGTTTGCTTTATTCAATTTAATTTAGTTTTAATTTATTTTATTTTATTCCATTCTAACTTTCTTATATTTAAAATTTTATATATTATTCTCATTTAGTTTCATTTATTGTACTTGATTTTGCTTTATTTTATTTACATTTTTTTTATTTGCTTTTTTTCTTTTTTTTTCATTTAAATTAATTTTTTAATTTTGTTTTATTTTATTTTACTTTACTTTATTTTGTTCCCTTATTTTATTTTTATTTTATTTTTTACCTTTTTTTTATTTTATTTTATTTTGGTAATTTTTTTTTCTTATTTTGCTATTTTTATTTAGTTTAATTGTATTCCATTTAATTTTATTTTATTTTGCTTGACTTCACTCATTAACAATTCAATTTCTTTATCACCCACATAATTTGTAATTTTCGATTTATTTGCGAACCCAATCAATTTATTGAAAGTTTCTTTATCAGCGCGATGGCACACTCATTATTGGAAAGTATTTCAAAAAAAAAAAACACCTAAAACGCTAACAAGGTCAGCTCATTAATATGTATTTATAGTTTCGAGTTCCTGTGGCCATGCACACCGCAACTTTTTTGTTGCGCCTCCTGTCCAAGCAAATAGCAACAATTCATTGAAAAACGTGTTTCCGTGCTCAACATTCACTGGTCAACATATTTGTTGTCCTCCATATGACACACCCACACACACGCACATTCTCGCTCACACCCTCAGCTACACATTTTTTCCCCATTGCTCTGCCTGCCGTCTACATATCAGCATCGCTTGCGTGCGCCCTTGACCATTCTAGGCCGTTCATCCTTTCATCCTTTCACATTCTCTCATTATAAAAGCAACGCTCGCCATCGGCCAAAAGTTTCTGGTTGGCATTAACGTTTGCGTTGGTGTTGTTGTTGGGCGACCACTTCGTTTATTATTTGCTGGCTGAGTTTTTTTTATTGTTATTACATTTTGTAGCTTTGTAAATTATGTGTATTGACCACACGATTTGTGGTTGCCGAAGCCACCGCGACCACGTTCACATAAATTTGTTGTTGTCATGCCATAAAAAATTCAAAGTTGCACATTCAACATTTTCGCAATATTTTATTTTTATTTACTCGTATTTTATGTTTTGTTGATTTTTTTCGGATCTTACTATTCGCACGCATTATCGTACCGTTACTGTGTAACTATGTTTGTTCTAGTAAGTAACAACAATGTAGTGTAGGTAACAACCTGCCAGAACGCTAAAAGGGCATAGACCGTATTGTTGTGCCTTGTTTCATTTCTTGTTTTGCGATGAAGCAACCTTCGAATTATTCATGGTTAGGCAGCCGCCAACACATACCAGCTCTTCAGAAGTAGGTATCTATTATACTACCGCCATTTTATATTTATGAGTTTTGAGTGGAGTGGATTGAATGGAGAGCTCAACGAATCTTCTCAGAATACCCTGCAGGTAAAATCTGTGTTATTGAAACAGGTGTGTATTTACTTGCAGTAACTACAAAATTGCCTAATGTAGTCTAACTTTCACCCAAATGAAATAAAACGAAGAATATATTAAACCAAAAATTTATGAAACAAAATTCAAAAAAAAGAAAAAAACTTTATAAACGTTTGACTTCACTCATCAAAGCACATAATTATGTATATGAATACTTTTCAGTATGCCACATAGTGTAAGTTACTTATAAATTTCAGAAGAGAGATGAAAAGTATAAAAGAAAGACTTCTCGAAGGGTTTGTTTACACCTTTAAATGAACTAAGAGTAGCTAATCACCTTTTATGTTTACTGAGGCGGATTTTTGCTAAATGTGCAGTGTCATAGAAAACAATTTCCTTTTGCAAACTATTATTAAAATTTTTTTTCAATATTCAGGTCCAGATTTGTGAAATAAAGAGCTCATTAATAAAACTTAAACTTTCAGGTCAACTAATTTTTAACGGACTAGTTGCTCGGTCAGCATACAAAAATACGGAATATGGCTAAGGGCAATGTTGTAAATAAAGCTTATCAAGACCAGAAAAAACATAGCTCTGCATTCTAAATGCCTACAATTCGCATATTGGCAAAATTTTCTAATATAAGAAATATCAAAGTTGCCAAGGGCTAGCTCAACTTTTCTGAGAATATATAGAAAGTATTTATGGATTAAAATTTTTTACAAAGTTTTGAAATTCTGGAAGAAACGGGTATTTCAATTTTCAAATTCAATAATTGTGTTTGCAGTCGACTCGACGGTGTAAATTGACGGCCTCGAAGCTATAACTTGACACTTTTTGTGAATAATCCATTGACGGAATATCGAGTAAGCTTTTCGTGAGTTATAGCAAGAAATTGTCAATAAGATCGCTTAGAACAGGGTTGACAGGTTACACTACTGCGAAGCGGGCCGAGATAGAAACATTAAAAACATTTCGTGCCATAATTAATGGGAATGTTTTCACTTTTGAATAAATCAATCACTGTACGGACCGTAGGGTATCCTATGCATTTATTCATTGATATTTATAATAAATACATTTTTCCCTATTTCGATTAACTTTATAATTTTCCTCGAAAAAATAATTACTTTTAAATAGGAAAAAAATCTGAATTTTTTTAATCTCTGATGTGGTCTGACCACCTAAGTCTGTGGCTATGACTTAAAAGTTTTCTCATACATATTTCCTGCTGTGCACAAACTTGTGGTAAATATGCGGATACACATGCACACACACACGCATACAAATACTGGGGGTCATTGTTTCTTTGTTTTATAACTGACAGGTTTCAAGTGTCAATATATTTTTTCGAAGAGAGTTTTACATATTTATGAGTTGTCGAAATGGTCTTTACAAGCTTACACTGATTTTGCATAGAACAGGAAAAACTTCAAATCTCATCAAAAAGCAACAGCAGCAGCACGGACACATACACATAAACAAAAGCGAAATAGGAAGAAAGTCCTTTGAAATATTCAACAACTAACTATGTATCTTGTTTAAACTGAAAGTCAGTCAGTTAGTCGGCGAAGAAGGATGAAGGATGAAGGATGATATCTATTGATGTCAAGTCGCGAAAGGAGACAGGTGAAGCAGAGCAACAACAATACAAAGTCAAGTGATTGAAACGATTTTTTAAACAACACCTCTTACCAACTTATTTACTCACATAAGTGTATTTTGCTACTGTTAGATGACTTAACTGAACCTCAATGGCAAATAGTTTAACGCCGGTAGTGGGACAACAATCTCCAGACACTATTAGTCATCGTTAATCACTAAACCGGTTGATGGCTGTTGTGCAAATTATAAGACAAAAATCCATAACATGTTAATAGCAGTGCAAGCATGTGCTGCATCGGACCACAGAACTGCACCTACTTTTTTCGCGTCAAATACATGGGCAACCTCATGAGACTTAAGTCGCCATTAAATATCACCCAATTTATAAATAAAAAATGCATTCCGTTTTTGATATAGAATAGTTATCCCCAACAGACATTAATAGAAAAAAGGGCTGAAGTACGAAAATAACATAAACACTCTACTTCACCCTTTTTAAATAATGGTATATGGAGCGCGGGCGTCGTAGCCAAATGAGTTGGTGCGTGAATCTCCGTTCATGAAATATCAAATGAAAAAAACAGATTTTTCTAATAGCGGAAATGAAAATTGTGCACCCTTTTTATAGACTAATTCTTATGCGCAAGAAACTAAAAACGTGGGCTTACTACTACTGGGGTCCAGTAAGAGAATATGAGCTGCAGTTGGAATATGTTTGGGAAGTACTCGAGCTTCTCCTCGAATTTTTGGTGCGGATCTTTATGTTTTTCTTCTAATGGAGGGTCCTATAATTTTGCAACGCCTCCGAATAGCAAATGGTTTAATGAGGAGCTTTTTCAGGTATAAAAATACACTCGGAAGTTTGCCATTGCCTGCTGAGGGGCAACCGCTATTAGAAAAAACTTTTCGTATCATTTATTGTTGTACGCCAGGAGATTCGAACACGTGCTCTTCCGACGGTCGCCGCCGTACTACTTTTATATTATTGGCATTATATTCAGCCAAAACTACCCATTTAGTTCTAAAAAATACTTTTATAAAATCTGAAATTCTAAAGCACAAGATCAGTTGTCATAAGAACCCTTTGGTAATAACCTTAATTGATGAAACCAATAGAATTATTAGATTTAAGGGGCAGCTCATATAGTTCAGCTGTACGACGCTTAAAAACATAACGCAGCGAATAAAGATCCAGCGTTGGCTGGGTACGAATGACCGGATCTGAAAGTATTCGATGCGGTACCAGCTGGTGGTATGAGAGAAAAGTCTTCTCTTTCATCTGGTGGATTAGCACGAGAAAGAAACGACTGACGTGCTTTGTTAAATTCGGTCGAAATCGCGTAAGTGGCTATCGCGCCAATCAAGAAATAGGAGAAAGGACAACACGTATTAGACTTACCATTTAAAACTTTTTTATAAATATTATGAATTTAAAAAAAATGTTTCTTCCACTGAGTAAATTAACTACAGCACCAACAACACTTAATAAAAAGTTTGCAGTTTTTATTTATTTTTTAATTATATAAAAAAATTTCCTACAAAAGTCAAATACGTCGAAGAATGTGAAGATGTCAAAAACAAAAAATCCAAACAATTTTGAAAAGCAACTTCACTCCTTTTAATCAGAATTTTTGAAAGAATTTCAGGTATGCAGTTTCTAATCTGTGTAAGCTTGAAGCAGCTCGAAAATCGGGCTAAGTTTTGAAAATTAATTTTTGCTGATAATCAGTTTGTGTGATAATCTGTGAAAAAGATGTAAAAATTTTCATAAAAATATCACTATTTTCAATCGAAATTCGTGAAAAAATTTCAAGTACTCAGTTTTGTTACCCTATTTGCGTCCACGCCCTGACGAAAGAGAAGGTCCATGCGGCCAAAGATTTACTCTATGAGCGCCTGAAACGTTCCTACCAGCGCTGCACCCACCACGACATAAAAATCGCGCTTGGCGACTTCAATGCCAGGATGGAGGAAGTTTTTGGATTTTGAATTTTAAGTGAAGAAGAGAAAAAGAGAAGTTGTGTAACCCTTTCGAATAAAATATAAATGTAATCTAATTCATAGTAAAGTGGCTCAAAAATCGCGTTGATTGTTGGGAATATTTTTTCTATTATTCTAGAGTGCAACAAAGACCAACTGCCAAAATTGTGACAGTTGCAATGGAGATTTAGTCAATACAGATTTTGTATATAAGGGCATATTAGATACATGGTAATACAACAGTTATTGCACAAAAGACAGACAAAAATTGCACGCAGAAAGTGTATTTCTTTTATGAAATTTTCGCGAAGTAAAAAACTTTACTTTCATTAATTAATTATAAAAAATAAGTAGCTCACATGTTTGTAAGGGTATACCTAGTTTACATAGGCTTTGCTTGGCTTTGTGCAAATTCCGCTTTTTCAGCTGCTCTGCAGTTCCCATTTGGATGGAAGGACCTAGCCGTCTCGTTAAGTGATGTGCGGCATTTCATGGCTGCCTTAGAGGTTGTCGACTGCTTCGATTTCATCACCGCCTGACTATCAGTGAAAATGTGGATATGATCTCCAGATATCGTATCACACTGCCCCAATGTCACTTCTTCAATTATTCAGCCGGAAAAACAATGCAGTAATCGAGGAGCCAAGAGCTGAAGGATATCTCCAGATGCTCGGAATATTCAACTTCTTCCATCCCAACCAGCCATTTATGAGTACATAGGAGGACTCGCTTTATATTAAATGGACACTAAGGTTTGAGCAATCACAAATTTTGCATTGACTATAATCTCAGTGAATAAAGCAAAGTTATGAATCAGCTACTTCATTTACTGGCTATTTTTTTTTTTTTCTTCTGTTCCTCTAATTTGTTTGTTTTGTTTACCCTACAAACGTTGTAGCTACCAGTACCGCCAGATACTCTTCTCTGTGTTAAGTGTGTATACCAAATTGAGTAGTACTCGACTTCCCGTTAGTTGGTATGCTAGCACGAAAATGTAGAAATAACAAGCGCACTTTACTGCATGCTCCCGAACGCACTTTGGTGGTTATAAATCAACAAAATTAAAATCACAAAAGAGAAAAAAATATATATGCAATATAATTTCAAGTATATTTTAAGAAGTTTTCAAATTACACTTTCTTTCATTTCTTACTTTATATGCGTTTGCCTGACGTTATACAGCCCTCATTGCCAGCTAACCATTCCATTTACACAGCTTCGTTTTCGCAGTGATTTGTGATTTTATTTCATTTTTATGTGTCAGTTTTTCTACACAAAACTTTTGGGTACACTTCTTCATACCCAATTGAATAGTATTTACCTCCTATTTTTATTACGAGTACAATGCTGTAGAATCTTGAAATGTTTTATACCTTCGTTTGGTTTGGTCTTTTATTCCTATGTTGGAGGGTATGTACATATGTACGTGTAACACATACCTACTTGTTCTATAAACATACATATATTTCATTGTATTTTTTGTTTTCTTTTTTGTTTAGCAGAATATAAAATTACTTTAGTTTACACTTACATGCAGCCCTTAGGAACAGTCATATTCAGGCCATCCAACACGACATTCGGATTTTTGCTATTTCCATACATTTTGTGCGCCCTTCGCACACACACCGCCTGTTGTCGCCGGGAGGCCAATGTCGACGGCTGTGTCTTGAAGAGGCGACGTCGGGTTGCCAAATCCGTTTCGGTGCTTGTCACCTCCACGATGGTGTTGTTGGGTGGCAAACCTTCTGTTTCGGCATCCATGTTTTGTAGCTGCTACTGTTACTAGGTACTAGACTAAAAGTGATTGTTGTTGTTTTTGGTTTTTTTTTATTTTTTGACGTTTTTCTCTTTGCCTTTTTGTTGCTTTTTATTTGCGCGGCGTGCTTTTGACGCTAGCGCTGCTGTTGTTATTGTTGTTGTTGCTGTATTTGTAGTTGTATTAGTAGTCGTCGCTTGCTCTTAAAGTGTCACACTCTATGCTACCACACCAAATAAAATCAAAAACGAAAAACAAAAGCAACAATGAGCAGTAATATGGGAGCAAACTCGTTCACTTGCACAACACTTGTCGTCGTGCGACGTGGGTACGTCGTGTCGTATACGTAACACGTTCTATATGCCACTATGCGTGGCGTGTAGCGCGTACTTGGTTATCTTGTTGTGTGTAAGTGTGAGTGTGCGTGCGGGTGTCGTACCCCTGTGTCGCTTACAGTTGTTGTTTTCACTCTACCAGAAGCTATGTTGTTATGTTTGTTGCTGTCAACAGCCAGTAACCAGAGCCAGCAGCCAGTAGTCGCAGCGTTCAATGCTCTTCAGCTGCTTTGCCGTCGACCTTCGTTTTTGTACACTCTGGCGCACGCGTTCGTCTGGAATGGCTATTTTGAGTTTTTATTTTTATTTTTGCCTTTCTACCTTCTTTTTTCTCTGTTTTTTGTGGATTGCTGTGTGGTGCAATGTGGGTGGCTTGGGTTGGCGTACAAGTGTATACACTCGACTTCAATGGCGTTGCATGTCCAATAGTCCAATACCTCTTTCGTTACTTTTTACTACTTTCCGTCGTATGTCTTCCTCTGCTAGGGTAATATGTATATGTGTGTATGTCTATGTGCTGGCTCCTTGCTCAGCGGTTATCTTGTCCCTTGTTGTTATCTCGCACTTTTACCGCTTCGTTATTGTCGTCGCTTTTGCCTTTACCACTACAACTTCTGTTGCTGGTTTAGTGCTTGGCCGCCAATGTTTATGCCTCACTTATGCAAACAACAGCAACAATGGCTATATACTATGTATATATCGGTAAGGTCTTGGGGACAAGTCTTGGTTGCGAGCGTCGACGCTGCCACTATTCATTCACTGTGCTGCTCGGTGCTGTGCTGTGCTCCCACTGGGTGTAGTTGGCAATAATTCTTTTTGGTTGCTTCCACGTCCCTCAATGGCTGCAACGTCTTTGTGCTCCAAAAATGATGTGCATGCAATGTTGCTGACTATCGTTTTGGTATTCTGCCTCTTGCTGCTACAGCACTTTTCACCTTCTCACCCGCTCTCTCTCTTATGTCACTTCTTTCACTGCACTTGCTGCTAGGGGCTCGTTCACAACACTGTTTTACTGCTTGTTGTTTTCCTCTTCTTCTTTTTCTTCTTTCTACTCACCACCCGCCGGTTCGTCTATTGTCTCGTCAAGTGTTACAATTGATGTTAAGCAGACCAATTCAGTTCAACACTGGTGCAGTGATAGTTGTCGCTATGGCAATGGCGTATTACTGATATTATTTCTGCTGCTGCTGCTGTTGTTGTTGCTGCTGCGCTAGTATTAAAATAGTAGCAGTGACAGCAAGCCTACGCAAAAAGGGAAGCCTTTACTTCGATGCTTCACTATTGTTGCTGTTGTTGTAGGCTTCGCTTTCGTTTTCGTTCTCTCAGGGCGATTGCGACTTGGCTCTTGTCCCTTCTGATTTATGCATAAAGGCGCATATGTGTGTAAAAATGTCTCTATTCACTGGCACTTGTAGAAATGCGTGCGTGTGTGTTGGCGTTGACTTGTCGCCGCCGTCGTACGCCCACTGGCTGTTCATGCAATTTTAGCTGAATTCTGTTCACCCTCGGCTGTTGCCTGCTATTGTCGTTGCTATTGCCGGCAGCGTTTTGTTACTATTTTTATATTCCTTCTAACTGGATGAATGCCTCATGCTTCATTTAACAATGTTTGTCTGCAACGAAACACAAAAGAAAATAGTGGTGAACATAAGCAGATATGGAAATTGCTGTAGATGCATGTAAAGATGATGAGTACAACTTTTATTGTTCATAAAAATTAAGCTATTATTGAATGATGTGGTAGCGCGTGTTGATAACGCTTCCATCACCTCTTTAGGCAAATACGAAGCTCTCTATGACTTCGGTGGTAAACTGTTGAACGATTGATGTTTATAGTTATTGGCGTGAAATACCCAGTGGGCATAAGAATAAATTGTTGGTGTTTTGGCACGCCTTCGAAGGCGCCAATTCGATAGAGGACTGCAAGAATTCATTAGTACTTATCATCTGAGTAAAAACATTGGGCGCTTTCAGCAGAAAGATTTTGCGTATCTGATAAAAAAACCAATTTATTGAGAGCATAGTCTAACATATTGGAAAAAAGGGTGTTAGATAGCTAAATTACACTGTGAGAATAGTAAACGTAAATTTGGAAAATTAGTGTTTGGTTAAAGTGCGACCAAAATCAACTTCTTTTTTATCAGGACACATTTTAGATGCAAGGGAAATTATAGAGTTTATGTAGTCCCGCATACCCAGTTGCTCCATTTCTTAAAAAAATTATAGTTTGAAAGGATATTAAGGTTTCAAAGCGAAAATGTTGCAGAAATATTCATTGCGTTTACTTTGTTGCATAGGAGGAAAGTTCAACTAGTTGGCATACAAGTTCATAAAATGGCTGCGGTAGGTGTTACAACTAGAGAAGTAAGTTTTTCAAATTTTTTAGATCCCGAAATTTCGGGATACCGTTAACACAATTTCGGGGTACCGTTCTTAAAATTTCGGGATTTAAACATTCATAAATTCATGAAATTCACAACAAAGTTCTGCTTTTAGTATTAAAAAAATTGCGAAACCAAAAACGCTCAAACATATCCATTTTTGCTAAAAACTTAAGGGGGAAAACCGGCTTAGGAGGCCGTAATTTTGGTGTTTTTCGTGAATTTTTTGAACAAGGAAGGAATAAGCTGAAATTGTTTAAACTTGGAGGGTATTTTACTCATATTTTTTAATACAATTTTAAATTTTTTAACGTCATTTCCGCGTGGCGTAGAGCGTGCTGCCCTTGGACGATACTCGGATGGTATTTTGCTGGTAGGCATTCCTAAAGTTTCAATTTTTCTCAGTAATCAACAACAATTTTTTTTTTTTTTTTCGTTAAGAACATATTTCCTAAGAATAGGAACCTAATTGTGATAAAAATATTTTTGAAAATTGCATGTTTTTGAGGTGCTTGAACACAAAGTCATTTTTTCATACCATATTTGTAGCCGCCGTAGCCGAATGGGTTGGTGCGTGAATACCATTCGAAATTCATAGAGAGGTCGTTGGTTCGATTCTCGGTGAAAGCAAAATTAATAAAAACATTTTTCTAATAGCGGTCGCCCCTCGGCAGGCAATGGCAAACCTCCGAGTGTATGTCTGCTATGAAAAAGCTCCTCATAAAAATATCTGCCGTTCGGAGTCGGCTTGAAACTGTAGGTCCCTCCATTTGTGGAACAACAACAAGACGCACACCACAAATAGGAGGAGGAGCTCGGCCAAACACCTAATAGAAGTGTACGCGCCAATTATTTATTTTTTTGTATTTTATTTGTTCATCTATTTTGCTTAAAAAAGGAATATATCTAATGATAATATAAGCCCAGAATTAGGTTGATATGAATTAGAATTGAATACAGAATACTTCGAAAAAATTTCATAACCATTCCATTCCATTCTAAGTACCGCGCGCTACGGTGCCGAACCGATGGACGGCTCATAGAATCGGGAGTAAGGCGAATTTCGCTTTAAAACTTTTACCACATTTTCTTTAGTAGTTATACTAACAATCTATGAAATAAAAAAGTCGATTTGTATATCAGTCTAAGCTGGTTTCTCCCCTTAAAGTCAATATTGCTTTTTTACCATTTCAAATATTTCCTAACAAATAAAAATCCCGAAAAATTCAGGAACTTTTTAAGCGAAAAATTGTTTTCCAAAAACACAAAACTTTTTTAAAAAAAAAAGCGTATATTTAATCTTATTCGGATAAATCTAGCTACAATATACCAGCTTGGTCGTCAAAATATAAGCAAAGTGAAAAAATTATTCTACCTGACCAATATTTACATTAAAGGAAGTGCATTTTAGTTGTAGTCATGCCACTTTTGGTATTGAAATGTGGTAAAATCGGATAAAAATGCCGCCCGCTTTTCATCAAACTGAAATTTTTAAAATGAAAATGTGATCGAAGAAAGAAAGTATGCCACAAAGAAGAGGGTCTTGGAGGAGTGGTTAGTTGCGTAATCTATCTACCCAAAATACTCGTAGACATTCACCAGTCTCCCGATTTGAACGGCACTCGAATTACACGATTTCCCTTTTACATTGATGTTAAATCACACAGGAGATTATTTTTTATCTTAATCTGATAGTTTTGCATTATACCCTGGTACACTAATCATCATATTGATGAATGTATTCTTTTAAAAGCTCGTTGAAAGTTACCAAGTTATAAAGGCGCGTGAAGAAGAAGAAAAACTTCATGAGTCATTTGTTCTGATTGGATTCTAATAACAGGGGAAAAGGCACTTTTTTTGGTTTTAAAAATTTATTTTGTAATTTTGCTTTAATTTCATTAGGGCCCTATAATGTCAACGAAAAGAAAACCCAAGAAAAGGAAAACAATCAGTTTGGGAAAAAAAAGAATTCAATGTTAGACAATCTAAAATTTGGAGAAGGCTCAATTTGCGTAGCAAAAGAATATGAAATGAATGAGGCCACTCTTAGGACAAAAAAGGGAATGGAAGCTGCTATTCGAAAAAGTGTAGCTAGGGAAACTACTGATTCTTTCCATTTCAATTCAGCTGGGCTATTCGGGACATGTTCTTCGATTTCGATGTAACTGAAATATGTTGCTCTCTGGTCAAAATAATGAGACACGTATTTTTTGGTCGCCCGAAAATTTTTTTTTTTAAGATTTATCGGCAATTTTATTTTTCGCCTCAAAATCGATTTTTTTATTGTAATTATTTAAGAAATTTTTTGTTTTAAATGCTCATAAAAATAAAATTTTAAATGCTCATAACTTAGTCAAAAATGAACCGATTTTAATGATTCTTGGTTCAAAAAGATCGTAATTACTTGTACGAGCGACTTCATTTTTTATTTTGCAAAAAAAACAAATTCGAAATTTTTTCGAAATTCGATCTTTCAAGCAGTGTATTTTTTTTTTTTAACTTTTTCCAAATCAAGAGGACACCTCAAACTTCAATTGAGCTGTATGCCCAGTAACTAAAATGAGTTGTTTTTGAGTAATGAATTTTTGAGTAAAACAAAATCGTTTTTGCAATTTTTTCTACATGAAGTCGCTTGTGTAAGTAATTATGATCATTTTGAACCCAGAATCATTAAAATCGGTTCGTTTTTGACTAAGTTATGAACATTAAAAAAAAAATTTCTTAAATTAATTTTCAAAAATAAATTGAATTTCAATTGAGTCAATCCTTATCTTATTTTACATGATTATATCAACATAACTTCAACTTTTCCTTGTCTTCTTCAGATCGATTTATACGGTTTTTAGGTTTATTGAACATATCCGTATGCTTTGTATGAACTCTGTGTCTCGTTTTTACACGGTTTCGTTTTGCACGATTTTTCCAAGAACATATAGTATATTTGTAACTGTGTATGTGTGGTAGATAGTATAAATCGAGGGATGAGTGTATGTATGTAGTCCAATCATACAACATCATAATTTTTTTTAGTAGTGTACTATGAAATTAGTATAAAGACAGTAGAGCTGTGCGAAACATCGATGTAGTATCGATACATCGATGTTTCTCCTTTCTTAAAAAACATCGATGTTTTTTCTCCGATGTTCGATGTTTTTGCCAGTTTTTCCATCACTGAGAAAAAAACGCAGTAAAAGCTAGAGCGTTATTTTTGGAGTTATTGGTGTTGGCAGGCAGTGGTTATAATGGATAAATATCTTAGAGCTTCAAATGGGCAAGGTATGTACATATATATATTAACTGATGCCTTCTTTTCAAGTTAACCTCTGTGTTTTGTCTCATTTGTATGTAGGTTGTAGTGCGGCAACCATTGAAGAAAAAGAGCAAGAGGAAGAGCCGCAAGCCAAAAAGGCGCGATATGGTCAGTCCAATGTGTGGAATTTTTTTAATAAGTCCTCGGATGGCAAGACTGCCAAATGTTTAAAATGTGGTAAAATTTATCAAACCAGCGGAAACACCACCAACATGGCGGGACATTTAAAGCGGGTACACCCAACGTTAACGGTGAGTGAGTTGCCAAAGGCTTCAGGACATATGGCGGCTTATTTGGATAAAAAATATGAAGCTTCATCGAAACGGAAGAGAGATTTGGACAGCGCATTGTTAAATTTCATTTGCTCCGATTTACGTCCATTTTACATTGTAGAAAACGAGGGATTTAAGCAATTTGTAAATGCTTTGGATCCCCGATACGAATTGCCTTCACGATCAACATTGCTTTCAACATGTTATAATAATTTATTCATGAACATGAGAATGAAACTGAAAAGCATTTTGCAAGAAGTGGAATATTGCGCTGTGACAACCGACTGTTGGACATCTCGAGCCAACGAGGCTTATTTGACCGTAACTTGCCATTTTATAGATCCAGAATTTAAACTTCGCACAGCAGTACTTTCGACTAGTAAGTTACAGAATGAGAAAAATCATTCTGCAGAAAACATTGCGAACTCTCTATGTGCAGTGCTAATTGAATGGGAAGTTATGGACAAAGTTGCAGCCATTGTTACCGATAGCGCAAGAACAATGATAAAAGCATGTGAGATATTGCAAAAAAGACATGTGCCATGGTTTGCGCATGTTATTAATTTAATAGTTCAACAATGCCTGAATCAAGAGAAAATAAAAGTTATTATGGGGAAATGCAAAAGTATTGTGGGATTTTTTAAGAAAAGCACAGTAGCTTACGCCAAGTTTAAAGAAGCTCAAAATACAGAGAAGCCATACAGTTTAAAGCAAGAATGTCCTACAAGATGGAATAGCGCATTTCATATGATTGAAAGAATTCTTAAAACAAATGATGCTATAAGCAGTGTTCTTCTTTCAACCCCAAAGGGACTTGCCCCGTTTTCGGCTGACGAAATTTTAATTTTAAAAGACATAAAAATTTTATTGCAACCTTTTGAATGTGCAACATTGCAAACTTCTTCGCGAACGTTGGTCACGGTATCATTAATAATTCCTATAACTTGCGGACTTCTGCATAATTTGCAATTGTTAAAAAATGACCTAAAAACAGTTGAAGGTCGCGAAAGCTGCAATTGCTTATTGGAGGGCATATCGTCCAGACTACTGCAATATGAAATTCGCAATGTTCCTCGAGTGGCAACTTTGCTAGATCCTCGGTTTAAAAAAGAAGCGTTTCACTCACCATTTAACATCACTGAGGCTCAAAAACTCTTGGAAAACGAGCTTTCTTTTTTCAACGCACAGAAGTCTCGCCCTTGCGACGAACCACGCCTGCCAACATCAACCTCCACATCGCAGACATCCCTTTTTCAATTTTTGGAAAAAAACAAAAGTTTGAAACATAAAACTAATACAGTGGATTCCATATTGTCAATTCGTCAATATTTTAATCTAGACAATTTGGAATCAAACTCCAACCCTTTAGATTATTGGAAGGTTGTATTTTACTTGTCAATTCCAGCGTTTAAATATGTGTATTAATTAAATTTTATTATTACAGATCTCATCAGATAAATCATTTCAGCATTGCTGCAAAAAATATTTCTGCGTTCCAGCAACTTCGACAGAAAGCGAACGTATGTTCAGTAAGGCTGGAATCGTTGTAAGCGAAAAAAGAAGTTCGCTTCAGTTTAAACATGTTGACATGCTACTTTTTATCAATCGGAACAAGTGGATCTCTGAACAGCAATGATTGTTTTATAGTTTTAAGTTTGAAAAAGATTGAATTATGCTTTATACTATAAAAGTATATAAAGTTTATAGTATTAAGTTTGAAAGATTTAATTTCTGTTTTATAGTATTAGTTTAAGATTGAATTCGTTGTATTAGTTGAATGCTTCTGTTTTATAGTTTTAAGTTTGGAAAAAGGATGTTAAACTTAATAAAGATATATATATTATATAGAGAATCAAAAAATGTACTATATTACTTCGATGTAGTATCGATACATCGATGTTTTTTTCTGAAAAACATCGAAACATCGATGTGGTCAAACATCGATGTTTCAACAGCTCTAAAAGACAGTACTAAACTAAAAGTGTTTGACTATTCAAGTCTCTAATACTTTACTGGGTAATTTGGCATCTCTGCACATGTCCTCATATTTATTTATTTAACATGAAATATATGTTTGTATTTACAAATACATTTGTCTCAATTTCATACGATGAGTGCTCCGATATTACGTTAGAATCCTTTGTATATACAAATGTATGCCGATATGTAACTAAGCATTCGATATTAGAACAATGTGTCGTAGTTCTTACCACAAAATGCGAGCACACATACAGCTTAAGCGCATGCATAGTTAAGTAAAAAACAATTTTTTTTTATTTACTAGAACAACAATAAAAATCACACTCATCTGCCGCTCGCAGTCACCCGCTTACACAACATATATTCATTTATAGAAAAGAAAAAAAAAATAACTGTTCATCTGCATATGAATTGTACTTGTAGTTGCGTATTTTCGCAAACACTCCATTGAACTGAAACACGCGCGCAAAAAACTAACTCATACACGCCCAATTCACGCATACATATAAACGCGCTAAAATCATACCGACAACCGAGTGGTGTGACATTTATGTTGTTAGCACTAGAACGTTCCTAGATAAAAATGATGATTCCGAAAGATATACTCAACAACGGACGCACGCATATATCTATGTAAAGCATATACAATAGCTACATTAGGGTGGGTGAAATTTGTGAATCTTTTCAAATTGGATCACTTAAACTATTTTTTGGTACGAAAGTAAAAATAGTTGCAAATATTTTAAATAGCTGTTCTCAAAAAGGTTTATTTTTGTTTGCAAACTCCTTATATTCCTGCATGAATTTGCATACAAATTATGCTTAAAGAACTCATTTAAAATCTAGAAAAATTATAATTAATAATTAAGTAATCGTTTTTGCTCACGGCATTAATTATCATAGTTTACTTTTGTAAAAGACTGGCTTGTTTTCCTTAATTTTAAAGTGTTAAAAACGCAGATGTCGTACAAAACAAGTTTTATTAAAACAAAAAGGTTCATATAAACTATTGCAACAATTTTAAACATTTCTTTCAGAATTTTTTTAACACTCATAGATTTTAATAATGGGAAATAATAGTCATTTTTTCTAAAAGTTAAAATGTTTTTACTTGCGGCAACTCTAAATTTAAACAAAAAAATTTCCCTTCCAGTGTGTGTATATGAATAGCTCAATTTTCTGTGTTAATTTAAATTTTAAAGTGTAAGTTTTAAGAAAACCTGGCAACCCTGCAAGTTGAAATTTGTTCCGTATCCTATTTATATGAAATTTGGCAAAAGTGGCAATTAAATAGAATTAAATTTTAAATTTCAAAGTACAAGTTTTAAGTAAACGTGGCAACCCTGTAAAATGAAATTTGTTCCATATCCTATTTATATGAAATTAGGCAAAAATGGCAAATAAATAAAATTAAATTTTAGAGTATAAGTTTTAAGAAAACCTGGCAACCCTGCAAGTTGAAATTTGTTCCGTATCCTATTTATATGAAATTTGACAAAAATGGCAATTAAATAGAATTGAATTTTGAAGTATAAAATTTAAGACAACGTGGCAACCCTGCAAAGTCAAATTTGTTCCTATTCTATTTATACGAAGTTTGTCAAAAGTGGCAATTAAATAGAATTTTATTTTAAATTTTAAAGTATAAGTTTTAAGAAAACGTGGCAACAATGCAAGTTGAAATTTGTTCCATATCCTATTTATATGAAATTTGGCAAAACCGGGAATAAATAGAATTATATTTTAAATTTAAAAGTGTAAGTTTTAAGAAAATCGTGGCAACCCTGCAAGTTGTAATTGGTTCCATAACCCATTTATATGAAATTTAGCAAAAGTGGCAATTAAATAGAATTATATTTTAAATTTAAAAGTGTAAGTTTTAAGAAAACGTGGCAACCCTGCAAAGTCAAATTTGTTCAATAACCTATTTATACGAAGTCTTGCAAATGTTGCAATTAAATAAAAGAAGTGTTACTTCCGGTATCCCTAATATTTTTTTCAAACATTTCTGCTTGTTTTCCTCCAGACACATAATACCCTCCTTTGCTTATAATACACTCAGTGATGTTTATCTTCTACATCTCATTAATTTTCCGTATCTAATGGATCAAATAAACTTCAGGGCTACCAAAATATATTGCGTTTTCGCTTTTCGTTTCATTGCCGATTTTATCAAATTGGCATCAAATTACTTTTAAGCCTTATTATCAAGCCATTTTGCATCTCAGACATAAGAAGAAACATGAAAAAAAGGTATAACTTTAATAAGTTAATTTTATTTTAATTTTAAAGTCTTATGTGTAAAAAAGGTTGGCAATCCTAGAAAATATGAATTATTATTTGAAAACTTACCCATCTAAAGTTTAGAAATATTAGAATTAAAAAAAAGAGCAATTATGAATGGAAAGGCATACTATGCGAAAGCCTTACCATGAAATAACGCATACCGCCTTGACTTGGAACCCGCAAGGAACGAGAAGAAGAGGCAGACTACTGATGACTCGGCAAGTGACTATTCGCAATAAAACCGGCAAATCGTTTAATGAACTGATACTTATGACTATAAAAAGGAATGTTTGGACAACTTTTGTTGAATTCTTGAGCTTATAAAAGAGTATAGAATAAATAATAATAATAAAATGGTAGCTGTTTTCTTTAAGTAAAAATGTATTTAAATTTTTTTTCTTTCTAGCAGCATAGAAAGTTGCTAAACTCACCCATGCGACCCTTCGGCGAATAGTTTTGAGCGTGACTATAATTCGGGAGAGCCCGAGTTCAAAACTCCGAGTTCAACACTCCGAGTGGGAATAAAACACAAAATATAAGAAAGGTTTTTCTACCCATGGCTGATAGTGGCACAACAGCTCCTCATCAAAAACCATCTGCCATTCGGAGGCGGCTTAAAACTGTAGATCCTCCATAGCCAAACAATCAGCGAGTTTTTCTTTCGATTATCGTTCAACTACAAAATTTTTCTAGTTAAAGTCTAACCTATTATGAAGATCGCGAGGTATATCGGAATCAAATCTCAAGGAAAAGATGTTTTCATATTTAACACTTGGAAACCAAAATTAATGTTATTTGCTCATTCAATTCGTGTTTTGGGATGCAAATATACCTTATCTTTTTGCCATATATATATTTGTTAATCACTATAGTCAGATCTGAACGCATGTAGTTGATAATTACATATAAAGACACCTCCTTGTCTCATAAAACTTTTGAAAATTGTAGATGAAAAGGAACTACAAAAATCACCATAAATTATTTGAACTAAAAAGTAGTTGTTACTTTCCGAATTAGAAGAAATATACGCCGTTCCAATCTGTGCTGCGTTTTATAGGCAACCTTAAAAATCCGCGTTTGATGAAGTCCTCGTCCGAATTAGAAAAAAATTACCGCCTCTTTGCACAAGACTTTCTTGTAGCGCGTTTAGTGTCCTAAGAAAATTTTACAATGCCTAGAAAATGCGATAATCATAGGTTGTGTTGTGGTCTCGACGCCAAGGCAGATGCGATAGAGCCTCCTATTGAAGCTGTCAGAGCTTCTCTCTGCATGTCGTGCAAATTATGCCAAGTGGTTGTCTCGGCGAAATACAAAACCCTTCCTGTACCCCAATTCTGGTTGCTTCTGCTATATCGCCTACTTCAATCTGGTCAATTGCAAAGTACAGAAGCCACTTGAGTGTTTGGGCTGATAGGAGTAGCCCATAGGCGATCGAATACCCCCAGCACACAGCAAATCCTTCATAATCGACAACGGGGGCTTGCTGATTGGCGGCTGATGCTTTCGCCCTATTTTTTTAGCCCCATTTATACACCTCGTCAGAAATTGTTCGACTTGGTTGCGTTCCTATGTTTCAGCAAAAAGAGATTGGTATCTTATACATCAAACGTCACCCATATATCTTCTGTCCGCATTACGTATGTATGCTCTATGTATGTATTGCATGTTTCAGGCGATTGACAATTGTAAAAGTATAGGTGTACATGCCAGACATATCTACACTGATCTGAGACGCAAAGAGCTCTGCAGGCGTCACTAATTTCTTTAAAGAGCCATTAAGTTAACCAGCTACGTAAAGTAATGGCTTCATGGAAATTCCGCGGTGAGATTGTTTATTAATGGAGAAGAATTTAGTGCGTAGGTACTTGCCCACCCCCACGATATCCCTGATTCTTTGAGATTTTTGCCAATTGCCCAATTAACCAATTTCCAAACAGTCACGAATTTCGATACACCCTTATAAAGCCATACATACATATAATATAAGTACTTATGGTGCCCCGACAGTATGAGCATAATACTTACAGTTTGTGGCACAAGCACACATCGCTATATATTTGCAATCGTTTACATCAAATGCCCTCATATTCGCACAATAGGAAATCGTTTGTAGATTCTTTTTCTACTAACAACTTCTGCTACTCAAAGAAATATTGAATAAATATTGAATAAATTGTGATTTCTTTATATTTTCCTTCCTCATTTGCTGTTGCTCATCACCAAGCAATCATTGCAGAAAAAAAAATTGGATACTTAAAGAGGATGTTTTTCACTTATTTGAGTCTCTTTCCATTTCCCATTTCGAAAGAAGTTAACGGCGCGTTTAAGCGGAAATGAATCGTAAACTTAACCCATTCGCTCGTTCGTACATTTATTCGATCATTCAGCCGCCGCCACCCACTTGAATTGATATGAATGGCAGTTTGTAAGTTTCAATCACATAAAATAGAGCGTATTATCGCGTTACTCATTTTGCATATTTTACGCTTCTTAACGTTTTTATGCCCCGTTTAAGGCGTGAAACTTTTGTAAAATGGCAGTAGTTAAAAAAATATTTTATGATAGAATTATTGTTCGCACATTGCATTGGTTCCTTTAAATTCCAATATCTGGCTCATAAATATTAAGTAATGAGATTCATTTGCTGGAATATGGCAGTCTTTAAAGAATTGTCGTAAAAATATATGTTTATGCGCGATTTAAGAGAATTAGTTATTTGAAAATGTACTTCGCAGCTGTGAAAGCTGCCTGCTGCATTCAATTTCCCTCATCTTGTAAGGCATTGCATTCTTTGTCCGTCGCAACAGTAGTGGGTGGAAGTATGTTTATGTATATACGAGCATAGTATATGTATGGTTTGTTGAAAAAATGTAGACTGAAGACGCATTATTAATGTAATGGGCGAGATTTTCGGGATCCCGTTAATATAATATCGGGATCGAGGAACCGGTTCTGAGATTTAGATGTTTATTTTTTTTATTTTTTGCAACAACTTATCTCGAAAATCTTGCATCAATATTGTTTGAGAAGCTCTCCCGTCATATAATAAATAAAAAATAAAGGAGTCTTAAATACACTTATTTATTCCATTCTGCCTTTATTAAGAAAACCATTTGCCATACTTTTTAAATCACTTCAAAAAAGCGTTTAACTTACAAAAACCTTTACCATCACAACGATTTTCTAACTAATTTCCTCTTGCTGCGCAAAATAGAAGTGCTCACATACACAATTTCCTTGATTTTATCGGCATTTCGGACAATTGGCCTACTAAAGCGCGCCTACTTGTGGAGAAGCGTATTTTAATTGTAAGAATAAAGGTATCGAGACAGATATAAACATATACATATGTACGTATACACATACATAGATGCTCAGAAAGAGAGGAAGAGTCGATTTAGCTATGTATCTCTTTGCGTTCGTCGGTCTGTCCACCCATGCGCGTGATAATTCCAGCAAAAATTAATATATTCCAATGAAACTTAGTACACACAGTAGACTTGGATCACCTCCCTTATAACGGTAATAAAAATCACTCCCTCTTTTTGTATGGTAAGTCTAAGTTTTCGGCTGTCTGTCTGATGTTATAAGCTGTACCTTAAGAAAAATTTAGATATTTTGGCGAAATTCAGCAAGGATACTTATCTTCAAGCGAGATAGGTTTATCATAAAATCCCACCTCTCCTATAACATTGCCTATGATTTTGTTTCATTCCAATAATTCACTGACAGCCTAAATTAAATTCCATTGAAACGTGCGCGGGAAAATTAAATTCGGTCCGGACTTGAGATCTTAAATTGCTACCATTATCATTTTAAGGTTAGGTTAGATAGCAAGAGTACCACACTTCACACTTCGCACTTCAAGTAGCACTTACGTGCCGTTTTGATACTATAATGGGAAGAGAAAACCATCTATGGAGAATTTCCTCAAGCCATCCCCAAAGGGCACGCTAAGGAAACTCAAGCGCCTAGCCGCCAGAGCCGGACAGTTTCTTTCTCTGCAGCATCCCCACAGCTTCTGCAATAGGAGTTATACGGAATTCCAAGCTCCTCCGCATGAGTGTCGATCACCCAGTGACCAGTGAACACCGCAATGAGTTTGGAAATTGAATAGCGGAAAATGATAATACAAAATAGAAATATTATTTTAGTATTTTTTGTTTGTTTTATTATAAATCTTATTAATCTTATATTATTATTATTATCTGATAGATAATTTCGTGGCATTTAATCGTGAATGTAAAATTGTCCAGGTAGTCGAAGGACGAAAGGCAACAAATTGAAAACAACAACGAATCAATATTTTGGCATCTTCTTCTGAATTTTTCAAACAGGTTCATTTTTTTTTGTTTTTTTCAAAGTAAATTTCCACATTATTATTATTAGAAGGCCATTACGCACTGCGACCAGAGCTGATCTATTGTGAAAGGCCTATTTTGTAACCCTAGAGTTTTAGGCTTTTTAAAAATTTTAGCACAGTTTTCCATTTCCACAATTTGGAAGTGTTGTTTTTCATACTGATGTGCCAACCCTTACTGAAGAGGAATGTCAACACAATTTATCTTTCTCAGCTGTCAAACCATAGTTATCTATATCGATAGTTCTCATGCAGCTAGGAAAACACGCGATATATCTTCTAACTTACTTGATAAATTTGAAATTAGGCTTGTAACTAATTTGTCATCTATGACCACAGATTTCAACTCAGTGCGCTAATAAACCTTAAGATGCCTGTGCTCACGTACCGTAAGTCAACTTAGATTAGAAACGAAATTGTTTTGTTATAGCTTTCTAAATATTAAAGCATTTATTTTTTTATTGCTTTGTCTTATTTCAATTTATATATAGAACGAGCTAGCATAAACATTTAACAAAGCGTTTCGACTTAAGTTACTATGTCCTGGTAGGTAAGTAAGTAGATGTGGCAGTCGGTATGTAAACCAACTCACTTAGAATGTTACCAATCCGTTGTGATACCGCAGTAGAAGTTTATCTGCTACTCCTCGTTAAACCATTTTGTTCTAAGTGCAATTCCATGGACCTAGCTCACACTTATATCCCTACGTTCATTAGTATCATTTAAAAACGATAAGCCAAAATATCTAAAACTCTTTGCTAACCACGCAGGACAATGACAAAGAAGGTGTCTGGCAGACTCTTCCTGCACCTCATTCTTGCAGCTTCTGCAATAGTCGAAATGAGATACAGTGAGTGGCCTGCGATCAAGGCAACTTGGTTAAATTAGGTATATCTGGCTGATCTGAATAGATCTTACATAGACCACAAGGGTCCTTAGGTGTACCAGTGTTGTTGAAGTCGTGTTAAATATAGTTTGTCATAGATGACTATGCGAGTTTTAAAAAACAGTTCAAACTTTTGTGGGTAACATCCTTCAGAGATGAAAAGTATACCGATCTCAGGCAGTTGTAACGATTGCATTTCCCTCTATTCCCCTGAGTCCTGATACCCAGTAAATTGTGATCTGTCTATTCTCGCATAGCTCTTCATTTGTAAGTTACAGTGTTTCACGAATTCCGAGCTAGTTATTCCAGCCAATATGGCTTTAGTAACAGATTTACTAGCGGTGAAGGTGTATGGGCGAATGACGAGGGGAGTAAATTCCAACGCTAATTCAACTGTAAGAGCTCAGCTTGAGATATGCTCCAGTGATTTGGAAACTTGAAAGACTTTTGAAGATCAAACTGCTGGCTGATGTCAGGTATCCCTACTCCTGCCGTCATTTTGGATCCATCTGTAAAAAATTGTATGAATTTTAATGGCATTCTAAACTCTTCTGCCAGCCATTCTGTTATATAATATTACAAAACCAGGTCTCTTGCCAAAGTTTACTTGAGGAATAACGTAGTCTGACGTTCCATTTATGCCCTGTATGTTACTGTGACCAAAAATCCTTTGTGAGAATCATCCAATCATCATCAGGCATAGTGCAAATATTTTGACTGAGTTTCTTACTATCTACTAATTTCAGTGGATACCAGTCGAGAAGTATTTTTATTGCACGGTTGGAGCTGTGCTCATAGCGCCAATTACACAACAAAGTAACTAAGATAGAGACGTTTTTCCTTGACTATGTCTCACGACCGCACAAAATATTTTACATTTTATCTAATCTCTTTTAGAGCTTGCAGAGCTATTAAACTTGTTATTAGGTAAGCCCGGCATTCCTGCACAAAATTTGCCTGAAAGTATCTCACCATTTTCATGACATTTTAATATAGTTAGCATATAATTTTAAATCCTTCTTGAGCATGTTAATCAACTACTAATTAACTTACATACATTCTATTACTTTTGCGTGTGTATGTACTTTCATATTTATCTTCGAAACATTCCTAACGTCGGCATGGCGTATACGCAACATTTTGCTTAGTTTGAATGGGGCGATTATTTTTGATTATTCATTGGTCATTCCACACAATAGTCATTGATTGAATTATATCGGTTATGAATTGATATGCTGGTCATAAATCAATTGTTCTACTATTCTTTGGCAATTTTCATTGTATTTTTTTACTGGTAATCTTGGCCAGGAAAACAATTCGTATCTGAAAGTCTAGTAGACTTGCTTCAAGTCAACGTGGAGGCCAATGTGCGGTTGAAGTCGAGTGTGCAACATTGTCTCTGTGTCTAAAGTTGTCAAATTGTCCACTCACTTTCACAGACGTACTTTGATTTGCAAATGTCAACATCAAAAGCAATAAAACTGTATGCATTATTGGTTTATACAAATTTATTTATTGATTTACTAAAAATTGCGAGGCTGCTACCGGTTGATGAGCATTTCACAATTTATCTTAGTTTTTCTGCACTTTTAAGTATTGTTGTCTTAACCGATTCTCACAAATGGAAACAAATAATAAATATTTGCATTAAAAATTGTATGTGTAAGGAAAATTCGAAAACATTTTTGAGCAAGCAATTATTATTTACATGCGAAATTGCATACAACAACATTAAACAAATAAATATGAAGAAACATTTTTCTGTTTTTTTTTTTAATGATTTTTGCTTAATTATTTTTGGGCGTAAATCAAATAAGAAACTTTAATCCTCTTTGTTAAAATACCATATTACCACGTCGTTTTCTGCCAAGCACTACGTCGCTGTAATATTTTCATCCGGTAATATTCAATACGACTTAAATTTTCATTTGTTAATGGCAACATTTTCGCTGCTCTTATATTTTCGGAAAAAACGCTTAGACCATAATGCAGGAAATGTTTTTAACTGCATTTTACAACCCATCTACTGATATGCATGTAATCTATGAACTATTTCATCACAGTTAGGAGACTTGTTATTCCCGAGAAAAATTTTTTTCACCTGTATGTTGAGGAGGTGATTTTTTAAGTGTAGAAGACTAGGTGACCTTTTTTTCGTGGCTTTACCAAAATCTTGAATCAACCCCAATTTTATATGCACAAGTGGGTTATTGTGGTCCTCAGGTGGTTCATACCTAATGTTCTTTTGACCTGGTATACATACGCGAGGGGCACGTATCGAGGTTATGTTTAGTAAGTACCATCTCTTGGGACAACTCACACTAAGTTTTAGCCAGATCGGAATATTTCTTAGTGCTTGGTAATCGTTTGAATTGAGGAAGTCGAGTGATTTTCCTTCACCATCACGACAACGCACAAACTCACGCCTTAGCGGTTATAGTCGCAAACTTCATGAAAATACGGCTCCAACTTGTTTCATATCCCCACTATTCTCTGAACTTAGTTCCCTCAGACTATTATTTGATCCCCAATTTGAAGAAATGGCTGGCGTGAATGCAGAGGCGAATGGCCATTTTTTTGATGTGGACAAAAGGATCAACAAACTACTTAGAGCAGCGCTGAATGAGGTGTTTAAGTTTAAAAGAAGACTAGATTGAAAAATAAAACAGATTTACCCCAAACAATTAAATGGATTTTATTTTTGTATGGTCTTTTCAAACAACCCTCGTATAAGATTGTTTCTGCCAATTTTTTTTTTTTATTTTTGTTTTAAGAATATAGTGAAGTTCTGTATGAGCTCGATAGTGTCATTGTTTTTAAGGGGGTAGGGTCACAAAATCGAAATTTTTTTCTTCACTCATCTTATAGTAAATCATTTCAAGAATGTTCTGTCAAAATTTTAAGTGGATCGGAGCAGAACTCTCAAAGTTATAGCCTTTGTAGGCATTCTACCTCGAATGCGGAGCATCGATAATTTTTCAGAGTCATTTTTTCAAACGCGTTTTTCCCGAAACGACTTCTTAAAAGTTGGTGCCAATCATAACTCCGAAACTATTCAACCGATTCTTTTCAAATTTGGCACACGTTTTCTAATTCAAAAGCTGTAAAACACTTGCATGCTCATCAATAAATCCCCAAGTTCTGGTTTATGTATGCTTTTAGAACAAAATTTCAAAAGTTTAAAAGTATAAAGTGCTCTCCTGGTAATCACCCCAT